>JALBCR010003987.1:0-48541 GCA_030710515.1 Abscondita cerata | reverse complement strand
TTAAAGCTACGCATGCTGGAGATCTCATATTTGTCTTGGAACACTTACAAAATTTTAGTCTAAAAATAGCATGAATTTTAGAAGCACATTTTTAAATATTCTGTTAATAATTAGAAACTATAAAGCTGTTTTTGGTATTATTAAATATTACAAAGGTACTTAATCAAAGTTAGAAGGTTGTTTGACATCAGGAACAATATTTTTTCCGTACATTATAAATAGTAATTATTGTGCAAAATGTTAAAATATGGATTTATAACTTAATTGAAGACTGTTCACAATGAACTGTAGATGGATAACTCAAAATATTTGGAAAATATTAACTACAGTGAAAGTTTATCTAGTACTAATCAAACAGGTACAGAATTAAGGTTTGAATTTGATAGTCATTTGACTTTAAGCTTGAACCACAAATTAAGTTTACTGATCGAAACAGATTACAAACTGAATATCAGATAAAGGGTTTTTATTAGAGTAAAAGTGAAGTTTAGGCAGCTTGCTGATCTGAATGAATTGAGCCAACTATACAGACGAGGGGATTGTGGAAAACGATCAAAGCTCGACCTCAACGCAGCTACAGATGCCAACATAGAACAAAAGTAGAAAATACAGATGAAACTGAATATAAGAAGACGCCAAAAAATACAATAAATTCCAGAAAGAAACAAACAAAACAAGGAGAAAAACGAAAGCAAAGAAGATCTGTAAAGTTGATGTTTACTAAAGGTGAAAGAAAAAGGCGGAGTATATACAAAAAAATTATTAAATATGTTAGAGAAACTATAAGGGTACAAAAAGATTTAACGGAGCATTATTAACATTACATTTAAGAAGTGAACCAAAACTGACAATGATGTGAACAGGAAAGTAGGGAACTGAGAAAGAATAAAGGAATTATAGGTCAATTTGGTACAGAGTAAGAAACGATAAAGAATTAGTTTGTACAAAAACATATAACGAATAACTTTAAAGCCAGAGCCGACTGAAAATGAATATTCCTAATGGTTTTGAGAAAATGAAATCGATTTCATCTTAACTACAAATAAAAATTAATTTTGAAGTCCGGTATAATAAATCAGTTTGAAATTTAAAACGACCATAAAAATGAATAGCAAAAGCTGGAGTGAGAGAAGATGAATACACTGATGTAGAAAACTGAAAAAATTACATCTCAAGAATACATTATTTAGTATCTAAGGTACTAGATTTATATAATTGATTAAGAATATTATGAAGTTACAAAACAAAAAACCACCAGATTATATAATCCCAAAAAGTAATATCACAATTAGAAGAACAAATCTTAAAAAAGAAAAGGGTAGAGTAGCAAAAAATAGAATATGCTAAACTTGTAAAAAGGGAGATCAGAAAATACTAAGAAACTACAAAATAATATAATTAAAACCATAAAGGTCCAGTTCAAAAATGTAGTTAAGAAGAGAATCTTGAGGAAGGAAAACAATGGATAAGTCAATTAAAAGATAACAAGGGACAAATACAAAATCAAATTGCGGATAGCAACAGAATACTATATAGAATTATAGATAATTATTCTTGTAAGGATTGCTTTTGGACAAAATTGAAGACCACTACCCTGAATTTAATTTTCCGACGTTTCACCCAACTTGTGCGGACTTTTTCACGATTACGCTCTAATTTTAAAAGCCTTAAAAACCCCATAGGTCGGGCAAACGTTATAAATTGAAACTAAGGTGGTGGTCTTGATTTCATCCTCCACCTTAAAGAATCCTACAAGAACAATTATCATAACAAAAATTAAAATTAAAGATAATAAATTTAACATAAAGAATAATTTAAAAGCAATAAAACCAACAAAGCTGAGAAACTAGTAATCATACAGAGATAAAGGAGAAACGGCAACACATAGAAATAGAAGAAATACAGAAACTAATAACCAAATTAAGTAGAGAAAACACTGGAACCAAATAGAATAACAAATGAGGAACCAATATGTAGAAGAAATATATAATCAAGGTAAAGCAAATATTAAACTAGAAAGAAACACTTTAGAAAAGGGACGTCAATAAGGAGACTTGAGACTAGAACAATTTTATGGGAACTCGGAATGGGAAAGACAACGGGATATATTGACAAACTCCACTGAAACAAATGCTGAAAGAACTAAATATTGAAAAGAAGTTTAACAACTGGGCCTGGTGACTGACTGAACAAAAAGAAAAACAGGACACGATATAACTTGACAATTGATTTCAAAATAAAACAGAGAAAAGTGCAAAGGAATAGATCTGAATTAAAATAGAAATGTCAATCTGTTGAGAACGCAAGGTGTACAACATGCATAATCCCAACTCTGACTTATGGGTTGGTAAGGTTTTGAACAACCTAAAATACATATAAATAAAACAACATTGGGAAGAATGGAACGGTTATTACTAAACCTCAAACTAAGTGAAAAGTGAGTTTGGTGCTATTGGGAACAAAACACAGACAGTCAAGCCGGAATTGGACAGAATCTCATTTAAAGATGAAACAAATTAATAAATTAATAGGTTCAAGAGGTGACAACAGGAAAAGAGATCCGACAAAATTAAATGAACAAAAATCTGAAAGAGTCAATGGTGGAAAGATAGCAACAAATAGAAAATGGATAAAAAATGGGAAGACTTTTTGCCTACCAGTGCTATTAATTGTGATAATAATATTTAAATCTATCAAATTACTCAACAGGACCGGAATTGGGTATGCACTTAAATATGCGCAAGCACAACATCTAGTATCACACCAGCTTTTCACGGATGACGAAAACTCTATACACCGTCCCGAGATAAACTTTAAAGAACTCATCTACTTTAAAGATATCTGCATGGTATTTGGAAATAGAGAAATGCAAAATTATCAGTATTAAAAGAGGGACGTGTTGACGGGGCGAAATGCAAACCAGGAAAAAGGAGGCCTATATAGAAAACAATAGAGGAGACAGACGTCTACAGATAGTTGGGACACCAACAAGCAAAAACAATAGACCACACGAGAGATCAAAGAAAAACTTATTAAAAGAGTATCTATCTAGAGTGAATAAAATATGCAGAGTAGAGTCCTTAATAGCAGACACATTTTCAAAGCTCTGAATACTCTGCTGTAGTGCCGGTACTAACCTTTGATGTAATAAAGTGGACGAAAACCAGACCTTGAGAACATCATGAGGTGAAAGACTAGAACTACCACGGAACATCGAAAGCACCATCCCAAATTAATAACACTTAGAATTACCAACTCTGAGAAAGGAAGGTTAGAGAGAGGATGGATTGATATCACAAACCTGCACAATGGACAAATTAAATTTTAAGAAAACAATACTTTTATCGTAAAGAAAACATGCCTCACAACTTTCATCACTGAGTCTGTCTGACAAGACCAATCGTATACTTCATTAAACCTAGTCTACGAAGCAGACTAACCAAATGAAACTATTAGGAGTAGAGTAGTAGAAAAACAGCAAGAGTGACAGAGCCTTGCATGGGAGAGATATCCTCGGCGAACCCTGACTTGCAAAACCATAGTTGATATTACAGCGTCGAACGTCGTTGACTTGCGGAGATCTTATGCCGGGAAATAGAAAGGATTTATGTTAGCCATTCAGGATCTGGTTGCCAACACCAAAAAATTATCTAAGTTGGTGATACACCGGGACATCTTCTATAATGTTTACACTTACATATGAATACTAAGTTAGGTAGGTTGGCATGTTTCCAGGTTTTTAGTGGTTTTTAAACCTTAAGCAAATGCTTTGCCAAGACCAACCAATCCACTATTGCGCACGGTTTAGTCACCACACTATACAGGTTTATACTGATCTTCTGGGGTACTATACATAACACTTAACTTACAATACATTATGTAAATGTACCATACGAATAAATAAAATCTGCTACAGGATAGAGATTAAAAACAAGAAACCCTCCAGACGCTATACTACAAGATCCAGCCTCCACCGGCAGTACAGAATAAAGAGTACCTCAACTTCTACGGTAGATCTATCATCACCGGACCAAACAATCCCCATAACAAACCAGACATAGTGGTGAGAAACAAAACAGAAAAGGAGGCTTATATTATTGACATAGCAGAACCTTACACCCATAATATATTCACAATTTATGAGAAAAAACGCAAATACACAGAGCTACCTGATAAAATTAAGAAAATGTGGAAACTAAATAGGGTAACAGTACCAATTGTTATCTCCAGCACAGGTGTAATACCAAAGGAACTACATAAAACTTATAGACATTGGGTTTACACAAGGAACACCTTCATTGTACTACAGAAAGCTGTTGTGCTCAACACCGCAAGAATAGTGAGAAGGTTCTACCGGGAATCGGTGAGAGTATATAATATAATATGAGAAATCAACATAGATAGAAATCTCCAGCCAGTCTCGCAAAGCAAAACGAAAGATAAAGAAGCCCGTTGGGAAAGCCATGCACCGGCACAAAATCTCAAAAACATTGTGTTAGACAACAACGACAGAATGCTTCTACACGAATTAAGTCTTGATAGAATGATTGCCAGCATCCGATAACAGATCGTCACTTAAGAAGAAATAATTAGAGAGTCGATTTAAATTTTCATGCATCTTTTCAAGTTTAACAAATTAGGCATGACTACGAGTACATTTTTTTCCACCTGGATTTGGTTAGGACAAAATCAACAATAAACTGACTTAATGTGAAGAATGAAAGAAGAAGAAGAATTCAAGTGAGAAATAATTCCGCAAATAAGAAAAGCTACATAGGTTTGTAAGTAAGGGCTGTTGCTCTTGCGTGCAACAATTTTTGGTCGATCACGCAAATTGCCCAAATCCATACTTGAGACACCAAAAACTGCATTTTTCGCTCTTTTGTTGCTCCTCTGATATTCTTAGTCTTCATCAGCAACGAGCTTGTTGAAAAGGGATGAAGGCAAGACTGCATTGTTTTAGGTCAGTGTCTTTCCACACTTTGCATCGGAAATGCGGATTTTGGCTCCACAAAATCAAGGACAATCAAGGTTTACAAATGTTAATGACTCGTTCACTAACGACAACCCTTTTTTTAAGAGTAAAGCATTTGCTGGAATAGAATTGAGAATTATAAGGAGATGAAGACCTAATTAATTGTTAATTGCCACCAAATCAATGAAATCGAAGGATGAAATGATAAAAATAATGTAATTGGTTTAAAAAAAGCAAATAAAGCAATTACTCTAAAAACCCAGGATCAGCGGCATTACGATCAACTCTAAAATTATTCTCATTAATTTACCGATTACGTTTCTAAGAATAAGCATCGTCACGCAGACCATCGCCGAAGTGAAAGAATGCTTTCAATACGAGTTGACTATTATCGTTCTTCGCCGAAGATAGAAGGGACAAAGAACAAAATTCAACTTTTACAAGTATATCACACATCCCTTCATACACAAGAGATCTATGAATTCCTAAATATTCACAGTCATCTCTTTGATGAGTTGCCGCCGAAACAGCAGCTGGATCACGGTTAAACAATTCAAATGGTTGACATGACACTGACAAATAAAACGCCGTTGGTCCTGATGTTGCAACGTAAAGAAGACGATTTGATTAAACTCCTACGCACTTTTCAAGCCGATATCTAGGTCAAAATGTATTACTAAAAATATCAGGGGTCTTGTGTGAACTTTTGTTTGCAAAAACGACGTTAGCAAAAGACAGACAGTTTTGGTTTATATCTCGAACAGTATCGATTTGATTTGTGTTCATTGAGGGCCAAATATGTGCCGTTGAGGTATACACGCTGGCATTGCATTCGGATACTTCGTTAACATTAGAAATGGTATCGCAAAACCTGTTTCAAAAATTTCCTACTTTGTGAACCTACATCTCAAAACAGTATCAATCTGAGCAATTGGAATAAGACCAACCTGAAAAACCAGCACTGTCTGAGTCTCGGAAGCGTGGTATTCTATAGTTGAAGGAAAGCGAATAGGCTAGCGAGAAGAAAAATTAACAAAAAATTCTTTTTGCGACACCATAACCGGAAAAATCTGGGTCCAATTTAATTGGGGATAAGACCAAAAAAAAAAATGTTCGGTGACATCAAACACTTGAACAGAAATCTGGTGTTTTTAGAGTTTCCGACTGTGGTTTCCGCAACATCGCAGCCGAATTCCATTTGGTTTCTGAACAATCCATTTTGGAGCTGGTTGAGAAGACGTAAAGTATAATGCAGCAAAATTCGCCTTCGGAAACCATCACTAATGGTTCGACTTTACAAGCACGACTCGCGGGTTGTAATCAAAACTCAAAGTTCATGAGTCTGAGCAAGGACCTAGCTTACCTCTTTTTTAAGATATTTCCTTTGACTATAATGACTTCAACTAAATAAAAGGAAGATTCGTAATGCATACTATGTAATTGCAATAAAATAAAATTTGTTTATTTCCAAATAATAAATTAGGAACTTAGTCCCATGGGGCAGAAAAGTCTGTTCTCTGATAGAATTTACACGTTAGCATATTAACGGTTTTAGTTTTTGTCTTGTTTACATTTATGATATTACCATGTAAACATGTAGGTTCTATATCAGAAAGGTGTTTAAATGTAGCTAAAATCAACAATTTTTAAAATCATATTATATGTAACCATTTAAAATGTGTAACACATTCAAAGCTTACAGTTTCACTACCTAACAAAACACAACAGGAATGGTTGTTTTATGGACTATAGATTTTATTGCTCAATAGAATTATTACATTTCTTCGGAACACAGTGAGAATTAGCATTTGTTGTAATAAATTACGTCGTCGTCTGTATAGTCTAATCTTAATGAGATTAATTTATTTTATCCCAAAGATAAAGATAACTAATGCTATAAAAAGACAGGTAACATCCTGTTCTTCACGGTGAATTCAGATTAATTCTTTTGCACAAACACAAAATTTGACCCCATTATTTAATATAAATTTGTCAGAAACTTTACTTTTATATAGTTTTATTGTTGTACATGACTTTATTACAAACATTAATTTTTTATTTATAATTGTTTCATTAATTACCCAATTATAACGTTTATGTTTTCATCAAACCTTCAATGAATCATCAACCTTTTGTATTTCAGAACTATATGTTGTAGAAATATAAAATAAAATTCTAATTTAATAAATCATGTTTATGGCTGCTGAACATTTTATTAAAATCTTTAACGGGCTTTAAGTGTTTTGTTTCCTTTTTGGTTGGGCACTCCTAAAAAAACACAACATTTTTTGTTACAGTTATTTGTAAAAACTGTTTCGAAAAAAGAAAAAATTATGTTTACATTTAACCCAACACATACTATTTACTAACCATTGTTCCATTGTTAAAGAAATACAGAATTTAATTTTGGGCTATGTAAATATTTTTCTGTACCAGCATTTCAGCTGTAAAGTGAGGCTGCTCGAAGTTATCTTTTGTGCGAACAACCACAAAAGGCGGCATCTCTGAAGAAATTATTTTTAATAGATTTGTGCTGTTACTGTCTGTTCTGTGTTTTACTATCACAGTGAATAGTGAGGAATTTCTAAGAATGGGAATTATTCCTAAGTTTTACTTTTTTTCTCCACCATTTTACAAAATGCAAAACAACAAAACAAATTTGAAAAGAAACGTCTGCAAATAGATACCCAACATTAATCTTCATAATTCATTGAAAAGAAATAATCCATTGATCAGTTGATAGATTGAATATGAGAGAAAAGTCACTGGAAGGTACATAATAGCAACTGAATAGAAAGTAAACTTTTCTTCTTCATAAATACTGGGGAAATCAATACATTAATTCTTGAGTTATGAAGTTCTGCTCGAAAATATATGTCATGATAAGATTTTTTCTCACCGTTTTTTTATTCGAATAAAAAAATTTCCAATTATTGACTTTGAAAAAGCTTCATATGAATTGCAGTTCTAATGACTGTTATTGAATTCCTTCTAGATATTCTGTATCGTAAGATTGACATTCATATTTAAACAGTTTGAACATTTTTTGTAAAACCATTTATATTGTTGTTTTTATTTTGTAAAACAAATTACTTACCACTCACTGCAATTAGAATACATTTCAAACTTATAAAAACATTTAATTATTTAAAGGTATTGTTATTTTGCACTGTAACAAACCTTCTACAAACTTTATGAGTTTCTCTGTTAAAAGTTAAATTAAATTACGAATTTGATTTATTGGTCGTTATCAACGTTAGACTGACGCCCAACTCTTACCCAGATTCAATTTAGTTTTTGTTTATTCACAGTTGTAAGCCTATACCAGGATTTCTTGAATTACTTTTCACAACAGAAAATTCGAAATTAATGACGTTTTCGAACAGAATACTAAAGAACAAACGCCTACTTTTTTTAATAGTCGTCAGGAAAAGTCAGTGTTACAATTGTCAACGTGTAGGTATGCCACCAGTACATGTTCGCAAATGTGACCGGGATAAGACAGCGCTTTTTGTTACTCCTTTTGGAACCTTTCATTTCTGTCGATTGGATTACAAAACGTCTCAAGCAACATTCCAACGACTCATGTACAGAGTTAGAAATGGAAAAGAAGAATAAACATATTATTACGTACAAAGAGTGTTCTTGGATACTAATCAATCCGAAGCCATATAAGCGTAGAGAACCTCATGATACCACCTCAAAACACGAAAAATTTGAATAGGTCCGATTTTTGGACTATGTAGGAGATATGAGAGAAATTTTTAAGTTCTTCTCCCGAGGCTTCCTCTCACAATGGTAACAAATTAATTGTATGGGAGTGTAACAGAAGAATACAGGTCAGTAAATATTCCTTACAAACAGTGCTAAGTCTCACCTAAATTTCATTTTGATCAAAAGCAAAAGGTGGTTAAAAAATATTTAATATGAAAAACAAAAACAATTTTTTTTACAAGGGTTGAAAATAACTGCATGTTAAATGTTCATAGTGCGTAATTTCAGTGTCATTATCAAAAACTCACCAAAACAAAATTAGATTTAAAATGCAATACTAGACTCCACTCGAGTTTGTTATGTATTGATATTATGGAATACAATTTACAAAAATTTTCAAAGTAACAACCTCCTTGCTAGCCACAGATCCTACAGCGACGTAAAAATGTCCTCTTCAAGTTTCGGAAGGCTACTCTACTATTCTGTATGATTATGGACAAATCACGTATCCTTCTTCTTAGTTCCTCCACTGTCTCACACTCAGTAGTATAGACCAGTTCTTTGTAGTACCACCAGATGAAGAAATTGATAGGGATTAGATCAGGCGATTTGTGTGGTCACACGATTGGTCCACCACGACCAATCAATTTGTTAGGATGTTCGTTGTTGAGATACCTCCTAACGTCAATTGAATAATGGCATAGAGCACCGTCGTGTTGGTACACCATATCTCTTCTTGTTTGCAAATCTATGTCTTCTAATAAAACTGGCAAGTTGTTGGTCAGAAACGTAAGATAAGTCACTCCATTCATACGAGCTGGCAACTCATACGGACCTACAAGCCGTCTATTTAAAATGCCGCACTATAAATTAATACTAGAGCGGTCTTGAAAATCGATCACTCGCCAAATGCGGATTTGCAATACTCCACGGGTGACTATTATGTGTATTGAAAATTCCGGTTCTTACAAAAAGGGATTCATCTGACCATAATCCTCAGGATTCAGGTACTGTATATTAGTGATATGGTAAGTATAATACTACTGCTCTTTCAATGTTCGATCAATCGTGGACTTCGATAAACCAGTGACACGAATTATTCTCCGTACACTGGTGGATGAATCCTCCTCTACTTCTATAAGTACAATATCAATCATTCCTTGATCACGTGATTGTGGAACACGGCCTACTTTCGCACCAGGAGCTCGTCCTTCCATATATGCATTGTGCAGACGACTAATAACTCGATGAACATGAAAGTGTGCAGGTTGAAGACCACCACGTCTTTGGGTATGCTCACTGAAGAGTCCTGATGCTAGTAGACTGTTTCCACGAGCAAATCCATAAAATAATGCAGTTCTCCATAATCTCTTGAAGAGAAATCCATAATCGTGACTTGTCGTCTGGACTTTTGATAAAACTATCATTTTTAAATGACAGTTTTCTAAATAAATTACCTGCTTATTTTGGAAACTACTAATTATGCAAAAAGACCCATGTAAAAAATCGAAAAAAGTAGTATCCGGAATAAGCATGATGCAATTAGTTTTCTCAAATTAATATGTTTCAGTAAAATCATTATTTTAAAACGCTGTGAAAGTAATAAATAATTTCAAAGTTTCATCATTTTTTCATATTAAATATTTTTTAACCACCGTATTCGCTTTTGGTCAAAATAAAATTTAGGTGAGACTTAGCACTGTTAGTAAGGTATCTTCATGCAAATTTACAGACCTCTATTCTTTGTTTCACCAATTAATTTGCTAATATCGCAACAAGAAGCGTCGGAAAAGAACTTAAAAATTCGTATCTCCTAAACCATCCAAAATCGGATAACATTTTTTTGTGTTTTAGGTAGTACTTGAGGTCCTCTACCAATATGTTTTAAAATTAACCATACATCTTGGAACATCCTGTATAGACGATTTGATTGTCCTATTCAGTTAAATTGAAAAATATATCAAAGATCTAAAATTAGTGTTTTAAATTATATGCAATACGTTAATAAATGCATGTTTGTTGTGCCGAGAAAATTAAAAATTTCTTAGACATTTGATCACACTTGACGGTATTAAAGTGGATTCTGATAAGAATTTCTCAGTAAGTGAAATGGCAATTCCAAAAATGTGAAGCAGAGATTTCCTCAAGTTTGTTTTTGGTACCGGCGCTGCGTTACATCCATACAAATATCTCGCGACCGTTAAGAGTTTATCCAAAAGAAACGTTTAAATGGGGTAGGAAAGGACACATGCATTCAATGAACTTAAGCAACGTTTTGTGCACCCATACCTACAAAAACAAGAAGATTACGCGAAACCTTTCGTTATGGCCATACTTTTGCAAGTGAACATTCCATACAAACATCCAGTAGAATACGCTAACGCCTGCTAACTACTGCTACAGAAATTATAGCACGACAGAGCGCAAAGCTCCACCAGTAGTATATGTCCTTAAAATAATTAGAAGATACATTGAGAGAATTTCTATAACATTAACTAATCATCAAGTTTTAATGTGGTTGTTTGGGTTAAACTCTTCAACTGGTGGAATGGCTACATTGGCCTCTGATAATCTAAAGTAAATATTTAATATTTACCCGGAAAGAAAATATTATTATTGCAGATACGTTTTCTAGGCCCGTTTGGCAAATAGACGAACCAGAAGTTTTACACAGTTATGCATCGAAAAGCTATTCTGAGGAGACCAGGTAGTTTTTCCAAGTGACGAAGACAGAAGGTTTTAATGGAGTTACATGATGCACCTACTGCGTTACGGCGCCGAGCTTAATTTCAACGGATAACGTTGGGGTACTACTAGACCGGAATAAAAAAATATACATGTAACTGAATCTGCTTTGATTTCTATGGACCGCTTCCAAATAAATGTGGGTTCAAAATAAAATTTTTGTTTGAATAATGAAACATATTTAAGATACCGACTCCCACATTGTGTGATTAGTGATAATGGAGTACCATCTGTGAGCAACATTATGCAACAAGTGTAGTCATTAAGCAAGCTTTAACACCTCTGTATTGGTTCTCAGCAAAAATGGTAGAAAAAGAACCGTACTTCAAACCAAGATTAGCTTTGCTGACAAGAAATCAACACAATGTATGGCATGGAAAAACTCTCAAGCAATGCCGTTCTCCAATGAACTCAACAACAAAATAAAACAACCAGATTTACTTTAATCTTTTTAACATTAGGTGAGAGACTTCGAATTTGGTGATGTCACACAAAATTTTGGATAAGTTATTAGAGGGACAATTTAATTCCCCAGATAACGCCATACTAAAGAATAATAGCAAAATCACTACAAAAATAAAGAAACGAACGAAAAACAGCAGACACACACAAACGATATATGCAGACAAAAAAACCACTGCTACATTTTAAATAAAATACCTGGTACTAGTAAAGTTGCGCACATAAGTGAGCAAATAAAAAGTGATCCAAATTTGACCCTAAAAGTGATGGACCTTACGTCATTACAAGACAAATCTAACACAACATTTCAAGTGATATTACCTGATGCTTTAGACCATTTGGGGTATATAACGTATCAGTTTTATTGACTTTATTGGCAACATATCCACCGTTCCAGGTTAGAATGGGAGCAAGTAAGAATAAAAAATTAATCCTACCTACCCGTCGGAACGTCGTCGTAGCTAAAGGGACAAGCTGTAACTACAAATTATACTCACAGTGTTATAGTGTCAATTGTTTAAATATTAGCTTCGCTTTTTATTAAAAAGTCATTATTGAATTGTTATTGAGTTCGATTGTACTTATACGTTAAAGAACGTATTTATTAATATTACAAAAATTTTCTAATGCAAAGAATCTGGAAAAAAAATTAAAATTCTTTGATATTTAACGATATTCCAATTTCGGTAAAATACTATAAATTTTGTGTAATCTAAAAACTACTAGCTGTTTGATTTAATTGAAAATTATTACATTTATTTTATCGTATCCACGGTTGCACATCAAATTATTATTGTGTAGAAGGTATACATACCAAACCCAGTTGATGTATTTTTTATAGGTCATAAACTACCATAACATCTTTCAGGGATTGTTGATAAAACGTTAACATGTACCGCTCTAAAATATTTATTAACTTTGAATATTGCTAATGAATACATTAAGAATCCAATTATTTATGGTAAAAATAATTATTTAACAGTGGCGACAAACAAGAGACTCGAATTATATATATATATAACCGTTACGACATTAATATTTAGGTTCAATCATTTTACTAACTTATTATGAAAGATGTTCAGATACAAGGTTGTTTCGAATCTTTTTAAGTTGTTTTAAAATTCTAATTTGAATTCTCGAGTTTATTACTTTGTTTTAAATACTTTCTTGAGATACAAATTTTAGGTCATCATGTTATTGACATTTTTCTTTAGCTCGTTGCCGAAATTTCAAATAAATCAGAACATAATCATAAAATTATAATAAATAGTATTTATATGTATTATTAAATTTCATTAACTAACGATCTTCGAAAAATTCTTTCAAATCAAATTACAAAAACTTGTTCTTCAAATAACTACTGTTGATATAAAACATTCTTTATTGTAGCAATCTTAATAGGCGCATCCGAGTAGCGTCGATCTACCTGCTTTAATCCAGAGTTTGAAATATACATATCCGACTAGCGTCCGATGTGTAGATAATCCCCTTATCACTAATGACAAACAAATTTGATTTTGAAATTATTATTATAAATGTAATTGTAATAACTGTACCCTACCAACCAATGCCGTTCACCCCAAACAACACAAAACAAAACATTAGATTAAAACAAATTTACGTAAAGAAAATTTGTTTTGAAATTGTTATTTTGAGTGTAATTTTTTAAAGGATAAATCTCTTAATATCACCGGCTTAATGTTTATATTTTTGACAGAAACATAATAGAGAAAGTGCATTAAACCTGAGTTTTTTATACACAAACATTTTTTTATACGTCTAACTATTATTTCTTAATACAATCCAATTTAATCAAATTGTTTCAGGTACTATATTTTATCACTTTAATAGTTCTACTAAAGATTTGTATTTTATCGTAAATTTGGGTTGCTTAATGAAAATTCGTTATCTAGCAACTTGACAAGAAATGCTATTAAAAACCCCACAATCCGAAGAGGAACCGTTTTTAGTTGCTTCAGTCAAACTGCTAACGAGAACACAAAACTGTTTATAAACAATTGTTGGTATTTGTTAATGTCAATGTCAAAATATCGTTTAGATCGGCCAGATTTAAACCGTGGCGTGTTAAAGTTCCCAAGTCGCTGTACGAGATGAAATTAAGTTCGGAACAATACCGCACGATTATTTTTATAACTTTCAACAAATCCTCACCCAGCAAGAATGCGTGGCAGAACTGTTGTTGCTGTTTTTGGCGAAGAAGCACCATTAAAGACAACCATTTATCGCTGGTATGCAGAGTTTCAGCGAGGACGCTCTTAACCTTAGTGACAAACCGCGTGAAGTGCGACCAAAACCGCCGTCACTAAAGAAAACGTGGATGCTGTTCCGCAACATGGTTCTGGAAGATCGTCATGTGACATACCGTAGAGATTCAGGCATCATTGGACTTTTCAGGGACCTCAGTTCAAAAGATCTTCATACAAAGAAGTAGGTGTGTAAAAAATTGGTTTTCCGTGGATACCGCATCTGCTCACAGAAGAACAGAAAACAGCTCGAGCCAATTGGCGTCAAAAAACTCTACAACGATTCAAATTATGAGCATCAAAACACGTTTACGACATCGTGCGGTGATAACTGGCGATCGGTGCTGCGAGCCTGAACTCGAAACGCCAATCTGCATGCAGGCTTTCCAAAGTGAACTGAAAATCCGCAGTTAATGCGCTAATGGTATAACGACCATTTGCTTACTAATGACTCAGTGATTGCCGAGCTTCGGAAAGATAACCCAAATCAACGCATTATGCTCCAGCAAGACAATGCAAGCTCGCACACCGCTCGGAGCCACAAAGTCGTTTTGGAACAGCAAAATGTTGAAGTTCCTGATCCATCCACCATACGGCCCGGACCTAAGCCCCAATGATATTTTTACATTCCCAAGAATCAATGATATGCTACGAGGAAAGTGGTTCCGTAGACGTGTCAGAAGAAGACTACACCTACTTCGGAATGGAATAAATGCTATAACGACTGGTTTCATCGAATGCAAAAGTGCATTAACTATCGCGGAGAGTACTTTGAAAAACAATTAAAAAAATGCGTTATTATACCGCTTACACTTTTCTTCATTCGCGACACTTAAAAAGGCAACCCTAGCAGTATTAACAAAATTTAAAATTTAAGTAAAATAAATGTAACAATATTAAATTAATTTACATGTTTTTCTGTTAAGTTTTTACCTCGATTAGATTTTGTTTACTTAAAATTAGAAATTAAATAAATATAATTAAGTTAAATTAGTTTTATGTTAATTTCAATAAAAATTAATTTTTATTCATGACAAGTTTCAACAAACATTAATATTAATATCAGCCATCTTCAAGCGCAACAAAATTGTAAGGTTTACCAATAGTTCCACTCTTTCTGTAATTCTAGCCTGTGTTATTTTTTGGTAACAACCTTGAATCAAATTATATCATCAAAAACTCAATATAATAAAAACATGGTTATCTTTTTGGGTAACATTTTCTGTATTTAAAAATTTGACACACTCGGTAGTAAGAATTATAGAATTCTGTTTACTTTTTTTCCGTGTCGATAGATGGTTATATTAACGCTTTCTTTAGTTTGACATCCAACGTAATAATGCATTGATTTTGTGTTGGTAGTAGTTACCGTGTAAAACTTCTGTCTTAAGTTGTCAATTAAGGTATTTAGCTCTAATTATTTTCAGCATTTGGGATAAATCTCTTTTCTTATTAGATTATTTTGCTTCCAAAATTTTGTCGGAATGTTGCTAATTTTCTTATTACTGACCGGCTGCCGTAAGTAGTTCTGAAGCTACACCGAACTATAATAATATGTAGGTTCTCTTCCTTCTTTTTAAGCTACTTACTAAACAAATTCTACACGTAGTCCTCAACTGAATTTGTATACAAAATTGCTATACGAGCTTCTAAACAAGAATCTCACGTTTATAATTCAGGCTAAATGCCTGTTTTTAACTCTAGGCGTCATTTCAAAGCATGAGGGTTTAGTCGAAAATCCAACGAGATAAGAAACAATGGACGATTCACAAGACGTGCGAGGCAAAGAGCTTCGGACACTTTCCTCGTTATACACCAGGTATTTTAAACATTAGATTTAGTGCGAAACCAACTCTTTGCGCTGCGTTAGAACTCGAACTTAGTTATAGACAATTACGCTCTATGTGCATATAAGAACATTTTTTTGTTAACTGTGATAATTTACTGTTATCTTTCTTTGTTTTGTCCTACAAAATTGAATGTCTAAATATAATTCCTGTTCTATAAATATAGATTTTATTTTGCCTGTCGGTTTTTGTTTTTCTACCTACAGTGCTCATTGACGAACATTATTCGTAAATTGTCTTAAAGAAATAACAAGTGGTTAGGATCTAGTAAGAACGATTAATTCAGTTTCGTACTTCTATAATTTTCTCAACCCATGACGCCTCCGACGAAGTTAGTTTAGCCGTGCGAAATTGATTATGTGTTGTTTATTTTTATTTTATTTTTTATTCTTATCAAATAAATTAATAATTAAAATTAACATTTATATTTACTACTGTAACAAATGGTTTCCAACCGTGATTATGAACATAAATAATTTAAGAAAGGAAGTAAGAAAACCTACTTTTTTGGCAAATATTTTGAAAACCTATAAGAGTTGAATTCATAACTTTTAGTAGCAAAACATAATTTCTGTAATTTAAGCAAATATAATACTTTTAACAAAAATATTTGTGTAATTTTTATTTGTAACAAAATTAAATATACCAACATGGATATGTAAACTTATTGTAGGTATAAACACCAATAAATGAAAAATAACAATTTTCAGTCTTGCTTTGAAGAAGATTACTACTTATTCGATGCAGAGCTCACCAAGAAATTGTCTGTTCTCTTTGAATGACTTAAGCATTTTGGATGTGACCACATTTGACACTATTAGCATTCAGCAGCCATTGATGTTAGATATCAGAAAAGACAAGTAGAAAACTTTATACATATACCTCAAAAATGTATTGTCAAATATTCTACTAAACCTAAACAAACTTCTTTAAACTTATGGAAGGAAATCCACCAATCTGGCACCACGGCACTTAATTCACATTCCATAACTTTCTGTAAGACCACATTTATTTTTCTCTGCTGTTACTGTCTCTTTTCCATTTCTTCTTTGCGTACGTTACTTTCAAAGGTTCCTTTGGTTACATTTCTGTTCTTATTTCTCTGTTGTAGCAAGGAATAAGGTGTAAAAATCACTAAATACAAAAAAGAATGGAAAATAATATTTAAAACACTGTAATTATATTTTGAAACAAAAACGCTTTCCAGGATTGATTTCGAAATGGTAACCGTAGTTAAAAACAAGGGTTACCATTTAGACACGGTACAATGCTGGAATACGTAAGCACTGTTTCAGTACTTTAAAATATTCAGTGTTGCTCAAAAGAGTTTTAGTTTTTTTTAAATAGAAAAATGCATTCGACGTTTTTTAGACTTTTGTTGAAAATTTTAAGTAATTTTGTGAAACATGTCTAAATTCACTCTTACCAAGTTATCGATTAAAAATCAAAATTAAATGGTGTAATAAACATGGAAAAATTGAATCTCAAAAATCAATGTATATCATAAAAAATTAAATAGTAAGAGGTAGTTATGTTTACAATTTCAATTAATTAAACAAAGAAAACAAAAAGGAAAAAGATTAGCAGTTGAGTACCATTAAATGGAACAAGTGCAAATTTCGAAGTTACATTTGGCGAAGATGTAGTTTAGTGGTATAGTTTGAGAAGGACGTATAAGACCACCTAGGTAAATGTGGAGAAGTAAAATATAAAACAGGCGACAATCAGAACTTAACAAGGTATTCTATGGTAAAAGCCTTAGAAGCATTTATTTTAAATAATGAAGTGAAGGACTAATCTAATCCTGTACAAAGTTACACACATTCCAGTTACAATTTAGTTACGTAATGTAGACTCAACCAACGAAACAAAAAACAAACAGAAAAATATGGAAAATGAATTAAAAATGGGTAGGTGTAATATAAAATTAATCAATCGGTGACTTCAATCTTGTTAATATACTCAGACGTGGATAATGTTTATCGATAACTAGTATTTTGCGGTTTCAATTTCAATAACTTTTTCTCGTAACTTTTTGTATAATTACTTCTAATGTAGATATTGTTAAAACAATTAATGTCACGTGATAGTCTGTCTCAATAATTACTTATTGAATCAAAAAATTGTGTATATATGAATTACAAACAACTTTTGTTCGAAACAAAATGTACACAATGAATATTTTTGTAAATATTTAAAAATTGAAAACCTATGTAGGTTAACGGCTTTTTATCTAGACATGTTATGCCCAAAATCATATCAGATCAAAGTTTTATAGAAATCAGAAAATCAGTTTTTAAACATCTTATTCACATACGGACGGGCGGCTTTGGCTAGCCACAAGACACAAATTTTTTGCTTCATTATAACGTACTAACTCTAATTCGTCGGAAAACGTGAAAAAGAAGTCTTAAAATGTTCGGTTTGAAAACCGTCGCATATCTCTGCATCCTAATTTATAAGATTTGGAGTAAAAAAATATAGACATAAACATAGAAAATTAATTTATGAAGCCAAGTTTTAAGAAACGTGAAAATGCAAGAAGAAAACAAGTGAAGATTAGTGAAAACTTTGGAAAAGCGAGATAGTAAAATCAAATAAAATAACTGAGGTTTGTCAAAAAAACCAAAGCCTTAAAGAAAACTAAACTGGCAAATACTTTCTTCAGACTTTTACATTTACTTCACTGTTTAAAATCAAGAAATAATATAACCTGCTACAACCTCATTAAAAATTCGCACATATACATAAGCGCAGAAACTTTTTATTCTTAAATTCAATTTTAACAGCTTCTGAATAACCTTCAAACAAATTATATTACCAAGTAACAGCACTATAGTAAAATAAGTAAATGTTTATATAATGTAGAATTTCTCAAAGTATTTTGAAATTGCTAATATACAAGCAATAAACAAAACGATAGCAATAAATTCTAAACCTTGCGAAATAAATTACCGTCAATAAATTTTTCTTCTTTGATTTTAATGAAATAAGGGTACATAATTAATACTTTAGCCTAAAGCTTGGTTCGGATTTAGTCAAACTGCGCAATACAATCAAACATACTAAACCAGAATAGTAATAAATAAAAGTAATCAAATTGTGGTTTTAATCAGATGGTAGCGCCCACCTTTACAATTTCATTGATAACAATCGAAACCCCAAAGCTCAGTGGATCGCATTAACGAGCTAACACTGAATTTTGAATTCTAAATTTTCTTTATCTGTTTTACATTAACTTTACGTCTCAATCGTGAAACAACCTTTTTAAAATAAAAAAATAACATAATGTTAAATTGTTTTTAGCCAATTGATGAACGTTAATGATAATCCATCCGCATATTTTCAATTCGAACAACTAAAATTACTGACTGGTATAATTTTAAATTAGTTTTGGCTTACGGAAATCGGTGAAGTAAGTAACTGTTTTTAGTAGCCGCTGTCATTGGTTTTTATAAAGCTTCGGGCTGGTATAAATGGAATATGTGCAGACAAAGTATTGTTGAAATTTTTCTGCGCTTTTGTAATTACTTGCTTTAAAAATAATGACCGTAATAAGTCCGCGTTCTTTTCGAACAACACTATGATTAATGCGACCGACGCATTATGGATAAGTATATTAAATATAATTGTAAGGGAACTGAACAACATTCAAAAGAAATTATACGAAAACCTTTATAGGTCAATTTTTTATGATGAAGTTTAAGTTCGAAAATATATATGATTAAATATTATAAAACAAAAATAAGTGAATTTACAAATAAACATTTTTAACAAACACTTAAAAATAAAATGTTTATGATTGTTTGCTACATATTATGTCATAAGAAATTTGGGTATTGGATTAATAAAACACGTAAGTTTTACGAATTTATGACGAATGATTTAATGCACATTTTTAAATAAAATTGTAATAAATAGTATTCAACCTTGTTGTTGGCGGCGATGTTGAAACCAGAATTCTTTGATTTCTGAACTATTAATTGATTACATGATTTTTATGTGTGTTTTATTTTCTAGATAATAAAAATTTCAAATATAGCTATTATTTCAACTATTGAGTTATCGAATAAGATATTGGTAAGTATTAATGATAAAACTTAAACGAACTGAAATCTGAAAAATTAAATAAAAAAACTGAAAAATTTACTAGTTTCACTTCAACCTTAAAATTACAATAGTTGTACATCCCTCAGAAACGTACAAAATTTGTTATGAACTAAAACACTTAGAAAAAAATGAGTGGTGATTTTTTTTTTGCAATACTTACATTATATTTAATAATTTTAATATTTGGATCATCAATGTTTTAGTTTACAACAATATTTTATACCTTCTGAGGATTGGTTATAAACAAAAACATTGATGTTCAATTATTAAAATTAAATTATTAAATATATAGGGTAGCCTAATCTAGCTAATCGACATTACTAGAAAACCGTACATGGGAAAATTTGAAAATTTGGTAGTAACCAACATCGCTGAGAGTTCCTGCTAACATTTTCGTGCTGGCAGGTATTTTAGCGAAACAGCTCACGAGATTTACTTATGATGAAATGAGGTCGACGATTTTGCGGATTTTGCAGCAACACATTACTGTAGACATTTTGGGTACAATGTCCCTATAAAGCTTTAACTGAGTTTTGAACTTATTTTATTTTATGGTCAAAAATGGCAAGCTTTTTACGCCAAAACAAAATTATAAAATTTTCCTGGTATTAAGCCTTATTATTTAATTGGAATGGGCTTTGTAGCAGGTGACCTATTTGTGGTATATCGATATTTTGATAATAAATTAATAACAGGTAAGACTAAAAAATTAACAACTTGGGTGATATAGTAACAATTTAAAACACGTCAAAAGTCATTTTTAAATGCAAGTTAAACTGTTTTTAATTTTATCTTATTTAGCATCAAAAATAAAGGTTAATTGAAACTGATGTATTTGCTTAATCCATTCCAATGCAGCTGGTCTTACAGACATTGTTGGATGGGCAGCAAATATCCCAAAACAGCAAAATTTCAACATTTTCATTGATATAACTTTATTACATTTCCATAAATAATAAATAATAAATTTAATGTGTCTTCGTTTGTATAATAAAAGCGTCCCGGCATAGATTATTGAAAATTTGTAACAGTTTGACATATCCTTGACAGATGATTGTTTTCTAACGCCATCATGCGCACAACTAGCAAAACCATTCATAGGTGAAAAGAAATACAATAGCATTTGTGCAACAAAAAAAAGTTAAATTCCAATATTTCAAAACCATTAATTTTTTTTAATAGACAACCTTGTACAAAGTCAACTTTACTTTTTTATACTAAATAAGATAAAATTATAAAAACAGGGTGCTTGCATTTAAAAAAGTTAGACTTTGACGTGTTTTTGAATTTCTAATTTAACTGAATCCTTTTTGATCACCTTGTATTAATTTATTATCAAAATATCGACATAGTTTATTAAAATAGGTCCCCTACTACAAGGAAACCCATTCCAATAAAAATAATAAATGCATATGCAGTATAGGAAAATTTTATAATTTTGTTTAGGCTCTGAAAACGTCATTTTTGACATAAAATTTAAAAATAAGTCCAAAACAGTTAGATTTAGGTATAGAACATTATACACAATGTGTCTAGAATTTCAATAACCAAAATGGAATAATATATAGAGTATTCTATTTAAAATAAGCAAGATTGAGGCTCGTACCTGGCATAACAGGAAGTGCCACCATCTTAAAAATATTTTAGCGGAACTGGCCCCACTTCAATGTTAGTTTTCAAATCTTCCCATGTCAAAGTTTTATTATAATCTATCGATGGCGTTCCCGGTGGGACACCACTCGTAACCGTATTGTAAATAACAAAAACATCTTTTACAAGAGAAATTACATACAACTGGGATAATTGTTTGTATTAATTTATTATAACCACAAAGATTACATGACTACTGAGCTCTATCTGTTGGTTATTCGTGTCTACTGACTCCATAGCAACGGTTGCTACATCAGTTACACACTCCCTTTTAAACTATACAATGGTTCCTATGTGTAGTTCTAGAGAACGATTCTTCCTAAGTCTTCCTCTGCGTTTCTTGGGATGACGTGACAACTGTAGACTCTCGCTTCTCATGAATACGGCGTCAAATCTACTGACATGGGCATCTACAATAATAGAACTGGAACTAGTTCATTTGTAGTTGGCGACACTTTTCTGGCAACTATATAAGGTCCATCCCTTTTTGGTGCAAACTTTGAGGTATAATGACGTTACTGGTTTTGCTCACTGCATGAGTTTGCAACAAAGACTTTGTCTCCTTCTTTTAAATGTAACAAATCCCGTCTGTTGTTATTCAAACTACTTTTGTGTGCTTCTTTGTTTATTCTTCATGACTTCTAGCATAGTATAACCATTCATACATTAAAAAGAAATAATAGCATTTGTGCATTCAACAAAAATGTTAAATGCCAATATTTCAAAACCATTAATTTTTTTTAATAAACAACCTGGTACCAATTCAACTGTTTAACTTATTTTATACTAAATAAGATAAAATTTGAGTAAAACAGGAAGCTTGCATTAAAATAAGTTGTTTTTTGATGTGTTTTGAATTTAATTTAAATCCTTTTTTTTTGATCAACTTGTATTGTCTATTATCAAAATATCGACATAAGCCTATTAAAAATAGGTCCTCTGTACAAGGAAACCCATTCCAATAAAATAATAAAGGCATTAGTATAGGAAAATTTATAACTTTGTTTAGGCCTGGAATCGTCATTTTGGATCATAAAATTTACAAATAAGTCCAAAACAGTTAGACTAAATGGGATAGAACATTATACACAAATGTGTCTAGAATTTTGGCAAAATCCAAAATGGAATAATATATAGAGTATTCTATTTAAAATAAGCAAGTTGGACATATACTTCCTGGCATAGCTCGGAAGTGCCACCATCTTTAAAATATTTTTAGCGGAACTGGCCCCGTCAATGCGAAGGTTTCAAATTTTCCTACGTACAGTTTTGTTATAATCTATCGATGGCGTTCAGGGAACACCATCGTAAATCGTACAAATGTGGAAAAAAAACAAAACATCTTTTACAAAAAGAAATTAATACATATGAAATAACTGTTTGTATGAATTTATTATAAACACAAGTACTTACATGACTACTGTCTCTACTGTTTGTTATTCTGTTTACTGACTCCACACAGCAACGGTTGCTACACGTTACTACGACTCCCCTTTAAACTATAACAATGGTTCGGCCATGTGTAGTTCAAGAGAACGATTCTTCCTAGGTGCCTTCCTCTGCGTTCTCTTGGATGATGGCAATCACAGACTTGCTTCCTGGCTGAATACGGCGTCAAATCTACTACATGGTATCGACCAATAGGAACTGTAACTAGTGTCATAGGTAGTTGGCGACACTCCTTTCTGGCAACTATATAGTTAGTCCATCCCTTTTGGTGCAAACTTTGAGTGCTAAAGCCTTACTTGGTTTTGCTTAACGCATGAGTTCGCACTAAGACTTTGTCTCCTTCTTTGAATGACAAATTCCGTCTGTTGTTATCAACCAATTTTTGCGTGCTTCTTGTTTATCTTCCATGACTTCTTTAGCATAGCATAACGTAGATGCTAATTTGCTTAAGTAAGGCGTTATGCGTGGCACAAAGTTCTCAGCCTCTACCACTTGTCGAAGATCATATATACAATCTTGCGGAGCACGCAGTTGTCTACCAAATATAAGATAGGTCGGGCGTATGCGCTGTGGACTCTGTAACAGTCGAATTCATAGCGAATCTGATACTAGCAATGTATTTGTCCCAGTCATTATGTTGTCCCTGAATCAAAATGAAGAGCTGCGTCTTCAAATCTCGGTTCTTTCGCTCAACTTTCAGCATGATGCATATGGTATAAAAGGTGTTTTGATCTCCAAAGCAATGAGTTACTTCCTTCTCGCATAACATCACTTATAAACTGAACACCGTTGTCAGATATTAACTTGCGGCTGTCCTGTACTGTAGAAACAACTCTTCAATCAGCAGTCGAGCACACCTTCAGCAGTTGCAGACTGGGAGCGCAAATAATTCCACTCATTTGACGTGCTCCTCAACGATTAGTATCCATTTATTTCCACTTGGTGTCTCTGGCAATGGTCCAAACAAGTTGACGGCTAGAACCTCAAATTTTTGAGAACATGAATGGTTTTGCAAAATCTTGCTGGTTTTAAATTACTCGCTTTGTACCTTGACAATCTATACATTGTTTAATATTATGGCAATGATAGTTCTTCATTTCGTGAAATAGAACCTGGACGATCTTTTCTGAATCATGCGATCTACACCATAGTGGCCGGCAGTGTCGCATCATGGTACCGCTTAATGATTTCTTCGATAGGAGCCTGGGATTACCAGTTGAGGTTCTTCACTATTCAAGCATTACAATCGTAATGATAGAGCACTCCATTCACTATTGTAAATCCTCTCGACCATCTAATCGCATCCTCTGATTTTCACCTTCTAAAGCGTCGTCATTATCTTCCTTGAGCCTCTTGATCCTTCTAGTTGTTTGTTCTTGAACTCTTTGCAGCCAATGCTAAGCAAAACAACGGATACAAGGTTAAAATCTAACGTTGCTTGGTTCTCCTCTAAAACATATTTGAGTCTTAGATGTGGAAAACAGCTATGACATTCTGCTTTCCTCTGATTGTATAAAAATCTCTTCTCTTATCTACGCGCCGTGGATATTTTTCTCCTTTTCCTTTCTAGATTCTGCAAGGCCCATCTGGCAATGCAACTTATTAGAGTTTTAATTGAGAACAACTACTGTAAAAGTTGGTGATCTATTGCAATGGTGACCTGAGCACCTTCTAGGTACGTGCGATACACTTTTCGGCACTCCACACAACTGCTAAAGCTTCTCGTTCTATACAACTATAATTACGTTCCGCAGATGTGAGTAGTCGACTTCCATCTGACTGGACGTTCTCATCTCTTTGCGAGATAATATGTCACAAAAACTATATAGATTTACGTACGTACGTATTACGCCGAGCACAAAGTTTAAACAACTTGAGTCTATCAAAAATGGCTTTCAAGTCTCGTAAATGTTGTCTGAATGTCTCAGACATCACTAACACATCGTTTGTGTAAGGAAATACAGCACGGTCACCTAAACGGGATTGGAAGGAATCTCTCTATTAGACGCATGAACGTAGCGGGTAAGTTTTTCATGCCGAACCTGGCATTTGCGTAAACCAAAAAATACCAAAAGGAGTCACAAACAGGTCTTATCTTTAGATCTTGCAGTTGCTACTGCGGACCTGCCAAACCCTGATTGTAGATCTGAAAGTTATCAAGAAGGCAGTTCTTTTGGCTGAGTGTAAAATATCCTTCTGAATTCGTGGCATCGCATAGCTGTCTGTGGTGGTGATAGAGCATGTATTTTTCTAAAATCTACACAAAAGCGCAAGCTTCCGTTTTTCTTGGGAACTAATACTACAGGACAAGCCCAAGGGCTTTCATATTCTCAATAATCTCGTCGGCAAGTAACCTGTCTACTTCCTTGCGCATGGAATTTCTTTTGAAACGACTCATTGATACGGAGAAACTGCTATTGGCTTGTGATCTCCTGTATCAATTTGATGCACTTCAAAATTCGTGGGGCTCCCTGGAGCGAAGATGATTTTTGTAATCATTCAATCAGATTTTCTAGTAAACGTTTTGTAGGCGATCGAGACTTTCAGCTTCATCGTCTCGTAGAATAACACTCAGTACTTATTCAAAAGCCTGAGTAAAAATTGGTTAGATTTCTTAAGTTATGTTGGAGAATGTATAATTTGGTAAACATTTATCTGAGCTTCAGAATCTGCATAGCCTGTTCCGTATATGTTTCTGATACTAAGGCGGAAGAAGTAGCCTGGCAGGAATAAATATTAGGTGCAATCTGGTTGTTTGATACTTAACAGAAACTAATAATGTCAGCAGACACAACATCTGAACCTCTTGTACACTTTACTTTGGCAGGCGGAGATTTGCTCGAATCGTACCTGGGGCACCACAACTATAACAAACTAAGTTGAGGTTTTGAGAATGTACATTTTTCTGTGTCTTTCTGAGACCAAACCAGTTGAACCTCCTTCTGAGAGCTCTGCATGCTTTCTTTCATGTTCAAAATTTTTGCAGAAACTGCACCGCGGTCTTCGCTTCTGGACTGCAATGGTGATAACTTTAACCTTGTCAGCTTTAGTAACCTGAGTCTTCCTGTATGCGTAAGCAAACGTTCTATATCACGAGCTCTAGACAATAAAACTTGAAACTTTACTAACTCTGTTTTACAAGTCTTTTGCGCACTTTACTTTTAACGACCGAACACCATGTCAATCCTGGGCCTCTATAGGCAGTTCATAAAGCTGCGAAATGGAAGAGCAATGTAAACGACATAGAAAGTCTCTGTATGTTCAGTACATCTTGTTCAGGCGCGAGAATATTTCGAAACACTAAATATGGCGGTAATTATTTGAAAAGGCCTCTTTCAGTAATGCAACAGCTTCTGACCACATGCCCACTGTTGATTTAACACCTAACCACCATGTTCCGGCTTAACCTTTAATCAGCATTGATAGTCCATGCAATACATTCTCATTAGTTACATTGCAAATGTCTTTGTACGTCAAAATGTTATCTAAAAACGCGTCGACATTCGACGAATCCGCGCCATTAAAACGAGCAGTACACTTTGCAGCAAAACTGCCATGAGATACTGTAATAGTGTAGGAGGGTCCTGGAGTTGAACTTCTACTTTGATGTGTTATTTCAGCAGCAACTTGTGACGTAGAAACTCGTAAAGTTTTTAGCAAAGCTTGGAATTGATCATTAAACATCGTTACTGTGGCTGGAATTTCAGATTTGTTCTTTCCTGGTAACCATTTTCAACCTACAGATTTTACCCTAAAAAGTCACTAGATAACTTGAAGTCGAAAAAATCAGATGGATCTGGCAGAATCTACTTGACGGCTGCCGGCGCTCCAATAATATACGCTGGATTGCTGCTACGAAATACGAGAACAACGCTTGTTTGGAGTGCGTAGAATAAATCCGAAGTAAAAATGACAAGCGATGCGTCTAATACATGAAATATCCAATTGTACATGCAAACGATTAAAGCTGTAAATATCTATAGGTGGCTTACAATACTCTTTTCACTGCAGTCTGGTGTCGAATATTCTGCACACACGCACTTATTAATTGCAACCAATTACTTCCATTACCTACGTCAAAATCTTCGGCCTTTCTCGACTTCCGACGTAAAATTTATTTTATACGGACACTGTCCTGTCACATTGAGTACCTAACGATGATTCCTACGTTGGGCGCCAGTATGGGATAATGGTTGTAGATTAATGTATTATAAACCACAAGACTACAATGACTACTTTTTTCTTCTGCCTGTTATTTTATGTATTGACTCCACAGCAATGTATAAGTTACACGCTACAATACATACATTTTTTTCTTAGTGTTTTATTTTATAATCAATTTTGTATGTTTCTTAAGAATGACCTTAATTTTTATGTTCGAAACTAGTCGATTTTTCAGTTTATAATTTAATATTTAAAATATAAGTATTGGCTAGGCTTGAAGTTCGTTTAAGTTTTATTAATTAATAAAATATTTCCCTAGGTTGCTTGTTACATCACGAGGGCGAAGCCTCAGGAATGTATCGGCAACCGTGGAAACATACTTTTCATATTGCTCGTAAGTTGTAATCAGTAGTTTTTTTATGGACAAGAAAGGTTTATAAAAACTGCAAAAAATTATGAAGATGAATGTGATGTTGCTAAAATAGGCTTGTAAGGATTTTGTAAATGTCTTTTTTATTGAAGTCTCTGTTCGCTTTTAGCAGAAATTTTAAAAATTGCAATTGAAATTATTATTAATAAATAAACATTTTATATTATTTTTGTTTTAATCAAAAATAACATTTTCTACTAAGAAAATATGAGAAATATTTGTACCCTAAGGTGATAATAGTCAATATTGTGTCAAAAATTTAAGAATGACTGTTCATAAGTAAACTTGAACTAAATTAAATAATGTCCCAACTTTACAACGTGGATCATTTAAATTAAAATATAGTTACATTCACTAGGTCCGGAAAATACTCAATGGAAGACTACAAATTGTTCAGTCCAATGATTTAGCGATGAAGTGATTTAACTCAATTTACTTATGTATGCTATGATAGTTTTGCTGTTAGAGTGGATTAAAAATGACAATTTAACTCATTTACAAAAATCTGTATGTCACAGCACTTTGTCACAGCGGCCGTAAAAGTTACTCGGTAACTTTTACAGCGACAAATGCATTAAAGGTTTTTTCACTTAGCATTTTTAATAATCAATATTATTTTTTAGTTTCCTTATTCATTAAATTTATCCGCCAAAATTACACTTTAGTTTTTGTATTTTTACCAAATACATTTGTGTTGTTTAATTTTTAATCTATTTCTTTTTAGAAATTTTATCAAGAACTGTTCAACCTTAAAACGCCCCCATCTTTGGTGTCATGTTTTTAATAATTAGTAGTAGTTTTTGTTAATTTAGTACATAACAGATTTTGTTTTAAATAACTCAAATTTTCTCTAAAATACTCAAAATAGTTTTGTACCAGTAAGTTACGATTTTTTTGTTCTAGAATAAACACATAGTGTTTAAAACTTTATCGCAATACTTACACATCTATATTCTTTAACCACCGGGTATATTTTTTTCCTAAACAGCTACTTTACTTAGACGGATTAGAAAAGTATCAATAATTCCTACAGACACATTAATTTTAAATTTATGTTGGTAATGAGAAAATGTTGTTGTATGACGATTTTCTCATCTTAGTCAACAGGTTCATAATTTAAATTAGTTCTTGTAAATGAAGCTTTTATCAGGGAAATAAATGTCTCCTATTGAAATTGAAATTTTCTCCTTGCCACAAAATTGGAAAACGTTGAACGAGATTCTGGATCAATAGCTAATATTTTGAACATGGTATGGATGTAACAACTGTTTCTTGAAAGAATTTGGGAAACGTTAGTTCCAGCCTCAGATCTATACCTTTTCAAGCTCAATTTGAGACGAATCAACTTCAATTTTATGATATTGATATTGATATTGAAATTTGAATTATGATTTATTAATTTTAATTTGATACTAAAATTTTAAATTAGGATTTAACAATTTCAATGAATAACCAAACAAAATCCATTTGGGAATTAACAAACTCCAATTTGGGTAAAAGCAAACTCAATTTAAAAATTTAACAAATTTCAAATATATATAAATGATAATTATTACCAAAACAACCTGGCGATTAATCTAAGAGGTCGATCTTTATTGGCAGTATCAAAAATGTATGAAGTTTTAATTAACTATTATTGCTCAAATTTTGTAATTTTGTTGTTAATCTTGTTTATTTTTTTTACTACCTTTAACGTGTATTACTTATATGTAATTTACAAAAATTCTATGACGTATTAAAGTTATGTCCTACTTACAAAACTACAAAAACTGAACTAAACTTAATTAAAATTTACATTTTTTTCAGAAATTTTAGACAATGACAATAAATTTGTTAATTTTTCAAATTGATTAGCTTTCAACTAAATTGTATTTGTTAAACCTCAAATGGATTTTGTTTTATTATAAATTAATTGTTAGATCCCAATTGGAACCACATTACAGAAATTAAATTGTTAGTCTAATTTTTAATTTTGTACAAAAAGAAATTGATAAATCTAAAATGAAATTCCACTGTATCAAAATCGACTTTGTTAAATCTAAAATTGACATTGATTTGACCTAAATTGAACTTGAAAATATATTGAATTTATTATTTAGATTCTCCCATGAGTGGGACTTTTTTTGTAGTTTTAGTGAGTAAGAAAGTACACCGAGTACACGCAGTCAACGAATGCCTGCTGACTTAGTCGATCTTGTTCAAAGCGTGCCAGAGGCTTCGTGCAAAAACTTATCATACGTGAATCTAGATTAGATTACTTAAATAATTAATTAAAGTCTGTAAACAAAATCTGTATAAATATTAGACCAACATGACATAACGACTAACAAACACCACTACTGTTATATAGACCTTTTGAGCACTTTAAAGATTTTGACATGTAAGTAATAAACATTAAACGTTAAAAATTAAAATAAAACATTTTTGAGATAGGAATCTTCTTTTTTTCTTTCTTTGTTATAGGCATCAGCTGTTTTGTTCACGTCTTTTGCTTCTTTACATTCCTGTTGTGGACACCCAGTTCTCTACCGATCTCTTAGGTGTTCTTCTACCAGGGTTTCGCTTTGCTAATGGTTTCAGGTCTCTTGGGAATTTGATCAGTCGATTATTATTGGCTATGTTTACATGTTCGTTCCAATCTTTTCTTCGATGTCTTACGAACTTAATGACGTCATTTATGCCACATACCTGTCTCACTTCGGTGTTGCGTACTGGTTTTACCTACTATGGCTCTTAGGGTATTCATTTCTATTGTTTGTAATATTTGTTTTGTTTTACTGGTTTTTGCGCAAGTTTTAGCTCTATATGTCTTTATCGGTCTTATTATTGCTTTATATATTTTTGTCTTACTCTCCATTGACATATATTTGTTTTTCCATGTGACGTCTTTGAGGTAACCAGATATTCTCGATCCTTGCATTGCGTGATGTTTTACTTCTATGTTCAGATTGGGTCACTGGAGATGATAACTCCCAAATACTTAATGGTCATGACCTGTTCGATAATTTTTTTCATTTCCAATTTGCATCTAATGGGCTTTTAGATATTGTTAGAGTTTTTGTTTTTTCTACAGATACTTCCATATTATGGTCTCTTTGTTGTTGTAGTTTGTGAAGCACAAACTATGTTTGAGTCGTTTCTTCCCAATCTATACCTGGTAATTTTTTAACATTTTGAACTATGAGATAGTTTCTAAAGTTTTGCTCACTACTTAGTAAGGTGCTTTATAAAAGTTAGAAACTTCAAACAAATAAACAAAAGTTGAAGGTAGACTGCAAAAGCCAGAGTCTAGGCTGAAAGTCTGGGTAATTGGAAAATACGTCCAAGATATTTAGAAGAAAATCATCCCAAGTCGTTAAACTCGGCATTGAAACGTTGACAAGCACGGTTACCATTTTAAGACAATAACATTACAAAGACGTTTTGTTTCAATAATGACTCCAGCGGGAAGCCTAAATTCTTAAAACTTTCAATAACTCTATTGTTATAAACTTACAATCACTGATTCAGTTTTATAAGAATTTAGATAAATTATTGTGACAAAGTTTTAAAGCACACTGCGATTTTTGAAATTAGTGTTTATTCCAAAACTTTGTAGTGTACTAGGACCAAAGATGTTCAAAATCAATAACATTTATTAAAGTTTTTTACTTTAAAATTATTCTAAAAAAATCTTTCAACGCAACTAAGCAACCTTGTATAAATCATCGTATTTTGGACCAAATAACCTGTGGTCTAAGAAGAAAAAGGATAATTTCTAACAAGACAATAAAACCTAGAAAACCCAAAATCATGGACACCTAAGACAACTGAACAAAAGTTAATACCAAGCCAAAGTTTCAAGTGCAATCAATCGAAATCAGGAATAATAGTAGTACATTGTTCGAGATAAACTAGTATAACTAAAAGATGGAAAGACTATTTCACAAACTTGCTGAATAAGAAGAGGCTGAAAAACCAGGAGGAAAGAGTTTTTAAACGCCGGAAGCAGAAATCAAAGCGGTCATGTAATGAAGAGGCAGAAAGTTTCAAAATGGAAAAAGCCCCAGAAGAAAATAGGATACATGTCGAAATGATAATAACAGGAGGAAGTAAAGCAAGTAATACACGCAATACTCCAAAAAGTATGGGAGGAAGAAATACTACCGGAATCATAAGTAACAACCATAAATAAGATAAGTTGCTTAAACTATACAGGAATCAAAAATCATATCCAATAGATTAGTGAATTACAGCAAAGAAGTTGTAGGAGATTACCAAAGTGGTAGTAGCATTAAGGATTACAACAGCCCCCATATTTAAGTGATAAGACAAATAATAGAGAAAGCATGGGAATTTAACACACAAATATATACCCACCGTTTTGTTGATTCAACAAGACGACCACACAGAAGAGTACTATGAAGTGCAGCCAAAGGAACTAGGCATCCCCAGAATTGATGAGATAAATGAATCTTAGTGGACTCAAACACCAAAGCCAGCTTAAGGGCGTACTATACCATCGGAGCTGTTCGTAGTAAAACAGATCTGAAAGAGGAACCACATTCATGCAACATTAACCTGATACTGACACGTCTAAGGCTTGAATACTACTAATAAGCAAACCTAGTAATAGCGTTTGGGAATTATAATGGTACAGGAAGGAAGCCCTTGAGTGAACTAAAAAGTCAAAGCATGCAGACTCAGAGTAACCAGAAAACAAATTTAAATGAAAAATGTGAAAAAGGGATTCTGTTTGGAAAACTCATCCTTTAGCTGGTGCAGTCCTCAACATTAGGACATATAGTAAATGAAAAACAACGACATAGAGGAAGAACATGAACCCGAATATTATTATGATGCAGAGCAATACATTGGGTTACTAAATATTATCCTTGATCAGTCGAAAATTATGTTATATAAAACTATATGGTACCAAAAAATTATATGACCAATAAAGAGCAAACTGAAAAGTTATACACATTTCTTAAAAGAAAAGCAGTAAGAGCCAGAAGAGGACCAATAAGAGAAGGAAATATGAGAATATATGTAAATGTAAGGAAAGAGAGAATTGAGTAAGAGAATAGCGAGAAGAGGAAGTAATGGTATAAAGTCAAATATTTGATAGACGATGGAAGGTGATATTGACACAGAGAGATAAAAGAGACTTATGATGAAGGTTGAGAAACGTTATTGAAAGAATCTGAGGTGTGGATAATGCAAAGAAAGATGACTTTTTAAAGAAACTAGGCATTAAAGAGAAAAAGGTTGAACAGGAGACGATGCAGGAATGGAGAATTACCGTAGACCCAATTTAGGACATAAACTGCAGATAGGCTTCAAATGAGAAATTCTTCCAATACAGATGGTTAATTGACGGTGATGTTGATCTTTTTGGAGGTGAGATACAAAAACATTCCTTCAGACCAATACTAACGTTTCACACAATGCGTGAGCTTCAGGAGCGGCTTGAATTCATAGAGTGGGTCACCACTGATTAAAAAACACACAACAAACATATACTGGGGTGTACTATATGTGAGAGGTCACACTGAAGATTTTCAGTAGAATTAAATAATTAGATTAGTTACACAGTATTTTGCCTTGACGAACAAACTCTGTTTGACATATAAAATAAAACTTAAAAACGTACCGTTCCTTGATACTAAGAAACCAATGTAATTCAAAATATCAAATAAATTTGTTGCTTAAATTTTTGGATCTTTTATTGTCAGATCGTTTCTAAAATTAGTCACTAATTAGACAAACAGTTTACAAATTATCCAATACACAATATTTTGATTTTACTACGTTAGAAGACAGTGAAAAATCACCTAATCAGCACAACTCTCAGATTTCATTAATATTATATAAAAATCAGGAATGTAATATCAAGCAAATGAATTAATGTAGTAGATATGCACATTTTCATCAGATAATCTGATGTGTACACTTTCTACCTCTGTTTTGGTCAGTTACATTCATCACTACCTTTTAGTTCTGTTTGCAGTCTAATTCAGAACAATGTTTAATTATTTATATTAAACGTATTTTCCTTATCACAATTTTTTATCGGTTAGTTAGCTCAGCGAGACCACCGCAAATTTCATCAAAATGTTATTAGATGGCAGCAGCTGATTTTTTCATTTTCCGCTGGAATAATGGTGTCGTCTATTGATAACGGCCATTTTCTATCTAAACACCGTTGAACGCGGATTGTTAGTGTCTACTTTCGAAATTCAATAATTAACTAATAAAACTTTCGTATTTGTTGATAGCTTTGCATCGACGAGAAGATAATTCTCAAAGAATAATAAACCCGAGTACTTGTTGTTTGTTATAAAACTCTTATTGTTTTGTTTACGTATGGATCTGAGGAAAAATGCGTACCTAGTGAATGGTCAACCGCAGTTGGTGTTTTTTGGTGCAAACTTCCGTTTCACCACTCAGATTGGATATTTTGCTAATTGAGTCTCATCGTAAAACTATGATGTAAAAATATTAGAATTATTCACTGATACTCATTTCAATGTTGCATTTGCAAACAACGATTTTGGAAGAGGCAACCGCAAACATAAATTAAACTGCGTGTTAAACTGTTTTAAATTATATTTGTATATTAGTCGGAAATACTAGTAAAATATGTAGATTTAAATTCGCGTTAAGTGAACTTTAACTTCGCGGCGTTTATTGAAGTAGCGACCACGGACGCCTTTGTGATAAGAGTTTAATACTCGAATGTGTGTGCTACATTATAATGAACGCTATTTCCATTCTCGTTTAGTACGGCGCTTTGTAATCAAATCCCATTGAAATTACGTCGTTATTAAGTTAAGCGTATATCGTGTGTTTTGTCTGTAACACCTGGCCATCTCCTCTAGCGTAAATAAAGTAACTGCAGTCTACCTTTTGTTTTAGTGCTTTTCAATATCACTCAATATTCACTTTATTATTCCCACAATGGGCATAAAAGTAAGACTAGTTAGCAGATGTAATTAGATAGACTATAATTTAAAAGTGTTCCTTCTAGGTAGAGGTGTATCAAAATAACGGTTTTAAAGTTACATCAAAGCAGACTTTTGCTCAAACTTGTGAGGGTGATTCACACGGTTTATACAATTAGCCTCGATAAAGCTTTCACTGAAAGCAAAACGACTCTTTGATCTAACTTTAAGACCGTTATTTTTGATACAACCTCCACTTAGAAGGAAAACACATTTAAATCATATCACTAAGGAAAAAATATTCGTAACTGGATAGATTATGAAAAAGATCAGACGAGATGAGCACTAATCGTTGAACATCCTATCACTTCTGCGACAAAGTTTTTATGCTAATTATGTTAACTCTAACTATTTAATATAAATTGGCAAAAAACCTTACGGCTACTTTAATAAACCGTGCGTAAAACAATAAAATCGTGTATAAAGCGAAGATAAATGAATGTAAACTATTTGTGTTGACAACGTTGCCGAGCAATCAGCAACATGCATCTGTTTTCAACAGCAACTCTTAACTCTATCGTGAATAAAATATTGTATGGTACTCGAGTGTGAAGTGCTCCTTGCAAACGTGAACGCACCGGTGCTTAGTTTTTATTTGACACACTGCCATACATCACTATTGTAGTGACTTACCATACGAATAAATAAATAAAAAAACAAACTTAGCAAGTCGATTTCAGCAGTATTTGTGTAATTGAATAATTGAACATAGTGTTTCAACTTATGATTTCAGTATCACGCTGTCAGAAGAGGAGTAGGTACCTTTATTTTTGTAAACTATTGGCTAAGGTTGGCAGTAACAATATTTCTATTATAAAGTGCTAATATAATATTGAACATGGAAAAGAATACCTTTTTCAAACGTTACCATGGAAAGTAAGTGGTAAACAATCTATGCTTAGAGTAAATAACGACTGCATTATTCAGGTTTCGTTTCATAAGTTAAGTACAAATATTTGTTCCAGTTGAAGATATTTAATTAATTAGTGTATAAACAAAATGACAAATTTAAGCTAAACTTATTACAAACTTATTTTGTATGCTGGGCATTTGAATAAATTATACTTGCTTTTTACTATTGAATTGATTAAATTAGAATACAATTACACGGTTGCCCAAGAGCGACTTTTGTTCAGGTTGATTCATAAAATTTACTTAATATAAGAAATTGATATACGAAAAAATTGATTTAGAATGGATTCATCCATTACGTTGATAGTAAATGGTTTTCTTTCAATTTTGTGGACCGACATTATGTGGGCTTTATCAAGATTGAATTTAATAAAACGAAATTAGTAACACACAATTAACAAAGGTTTAGACAAACAAGTCATAAAAAAATTTTACAAATTATCGGAAAATTTAAAAATTTGGTAGTTCTACTTTTGGCTTTTTTCCGGTAGTGGTGACAATTAGCGATATATCATGATACTATTTTTTAAGATTGCATTTAGATAATTGTTTAACAAACAAGATTCATCATTAACTACCTTTCAATCTATAAACAAAACTGAACAATTACTTAAATGCAATAAATAAAAAAATATATTGATGTATACCGATTATTGTATCGCATACCTAACTATAAAAAAATGTCAAAAATAGAACTATGAATTTATAAATTTTGAACTTGTGTTATTTTGTTAATTTTTTCTGTTGCTCGTTTGTCTCAAACTTTGATTATGTAATTGTGTTTTTAATTACGTTTTATTAAATTTGGCCTTGATAAAACCCCACAGCGTCGGTAAAATATCGTTTATAAAAGAAAAACCATTTACTAAAATTATTAAGTTTTACTTAAATAATGTTAAACAAATGCATCTAGTTTACATAAAAAATCAAGACTAAACCTGTTTTTAAATACAGCAAAATTTTGTAAAACATTCTATATGTGATAAGAGAACAAAAACACTATTATTATATATAGTGTATTTATAGAAGCTAAAGTTAGATGGTTCTGTGCGGTTCTTTAATGTAACTAAAATTTTATTTAAATTCTAATCTTTAGGCTTTATCCTGTTTAACTTTTAATAATTATGATGGTCGCTGCAAAAAATATTTTTAAATTAAACATTCACGATAATTGGCAATTTAATCAAATATTTTCAAACAGCAGAAAATATTTCTGCAGTCTTTATACTATTTCAAATTGGTTTTAAAAGATAAAATATTTACATTAGTTTATGTTGCTTCCGGCGCTCATTAAGGCATACCGTAAATTGATTTAAAATTTATCAATAAAATGTTAAAAATTTTGTAAAATACGAACAGAATGCGAGAGTATCCAAATATAACAAGATTTAAGTTTGAGAATAAGAAATAAATCAATGTTTTTTTCTCAATTGGTTAATTAAGAAAACTTAGTTATATATGGCGATAGACTTTTCACAATATGTACGTTCTGCTATAAATTTTCCAATAAAGTTGAACTCGATTTACCTGGACCTGATATTCGCATTAACAAGACAACTTGTCACCTTTTGACATTGCATTTGCAACATGAGTTTGTACATTTTATGATATTTGCAATTGTTTTATGGTCTTTGATAACCAAAAAATCCAACGTTATTATCAAGTTAAATCACTGAAACAGGCTTAGTGAATAAAAATACGAAAATATGAAATTTATTGAACATCAAAATTTCTCTCTCAAAATCGGCACATGAGCATAAAATGTGATTAGCATCATAATTTCCTAGTAACATTTTCAGAAATTTTAACAAATTGACCCATTTTTAGGACATTTTTTCCAAAATTACGAACTTGACAATTGACAGATGTTACCTGTCAACTTTGACTTGGCGCATTTTAAGTTATTTCAGAAGCAAAAGTGATTGCCCCAAAAATTTTTTTAAATAATGAAAAAATTGCCATATGGTTCCAACTTTATGGCGGACACTGTATAAGTTTATTACCAACCTTAAGAAAAGAAACAAAATGGTGCCTTACTTTGTCCCATGTACGGGTAACTATGTCCAGTGGTAAAGAAACGCTCACAACGCTCGTCCCTTCATCAACAAAAGTGAGCAGGCTTCAGTCTTGCTTCTTCTACTGAAGACTATGTTGTAGAAGACTATTATTCCGAGGAAGATGTTCCACTTGCAAAATTAGTCAATGATCAGTTATATCGCAGTGTTGGACAAAATAACCTTCAAGAGGAAATCCTGCAGTCTAAGCACACCAAAAGCGACGAAAAAGTGCAAACTACTCTTCACTTTGATGAGTTAATGCTGACTGAGCCTGTAAACAGCGTTGAAGAAGATCAGGACTTGCTTGTTCTCCGTATCGAAGAGTTGGTGCAAACTGTTCCTATAAATAACAATGAAAACAGGTAATACCTAACTGTTCGCCAAGGAAAGATATCACTAACCAACTTCGCAGGGAATACTGAAAATATTCAAGATTCAGTTGTTCTTCAAGAGGAAACATTTCTCCAGGTTAACCAGGCAGAAAGCACGAAAGAAAAGAGAGAATTGCCTGCTCTTGAAAAACGAGCAGTTGCCACACACTCAGCTTACTAGAAGCATTGAAGATAACAGAGACTCGCTTATAAATATTATTACTGGCGATTATGTTCTAGTGACATGGGAATTACGTAACTATCTTGGCCAGTTGTGAACAAATGAAGAAGAATTGGTGAAATGTATGAAAAACCGAAAATGTTCTGGCGTTGGTCTATGATCAAAGACGAACAATTTTACAGTTGGAAAGATAATTTGTAAAATTCAAGTCCTTGTTTATAAAGAAAGGTTGTTTCTCTGTTCCAGAAATGGATGGTGGTAACTGAAGTTTTTAATAGAATAGTAACTTAAATAGCTGAATAAGAATTTTGTTTGCTAAGATCCTTTTTTATAACAAATGCGTATTTATTTTGATTGTTAGTTGAGACATGTTAGTATTGTTACCATGAGTCGTGGACACATCGCCAAATTTTAAAGACAAAAATTGTAATAACTGTAACCTACCAACCAAAACCGTTTACTTCCGAACACATGAAAACAACCTACATTAATTAAAACAAATTTAAGTGAAAAAAGTGTTTTTTAATACCTTACTTAAGATTAATTTTTCTTAATACGAAAAACACGTCTGTTTGTGTTTTTCTACGTTGTGTCCAGATTCGACGATATGTCCAATTACTGATTTCAACGTTGTGTCCTTTTCGGCATTGTGTCCAGCAGGTGATTCCTGCGTTGTGTTCAGTTTTGACAATATGTCCAATAATTCGTTTCGACGTTGTATCCAAGTTTTGGCGCAATGTTCATTCGACATTATGTCCATTCGGCGATGTGTCCGGATCTCGTTACCATGTAAAGAGTCTCTGAGCATTACAGATTTGCAGGTTTGTTACTACACGTTGATTTTTGAATCTTCATTAATATTTCATCGTTAGTTATGAATAAAATCATTTAAAAACTTGATTTTGTTTCAATATTCCATGAAAATTAAATCTACTTCACAGAATCCTTCTAACGTTAGTTTTAATCTGCCAGAGGGGCTACAATGGCCCGTAATACTTAAATATACGTTTATTTCCACTAAGAAAATCTGCATGACAAAGTAACCCTCTTAAAAAGGACGACATTGGCCCAAAATTCAAAAAAAAATAATAGACTTGAAACAAAATTTACTTTGAAGTTGCATATTGTAACTTGTTAAACACATCTCTGGCTTGATATCAGTATTGTTGTAACACTTATATGCCATTAGAAACTGTAACCTCAGAATGATTAGTGAAAATGTTCATATTTTTAGTGCTGGTGAATTTTATGCATTTAAAAATTTTCGAATATCATTTCGAAAAGTGCTAAAATTTAAAAATAAAATTAATATATAAAATTAAAATTTTTTTATTGAATTTATTTCTTACTTTGAATCTAGACTTGAATTTCAGCAAAATTGATACAGACATATATTTAAACGATTATACGAAAATAAACAAAATTTTCAATACATTAATAAAAGAAGAGGATTAAGTAAGTCAGATGTTTAGTTTGAAGCAATTAACTATTTATGGAAGTTTAAAAAAAATGTTACCAATAAGAATTGTGAAACTTTAATAACCAGCATGAGATAAAATTAATCAACAACCGAAAATATCAAGATTGTGAAAGATAAAAATACCCTTAGATATGTGGGTTTCCCAACTCCCAAAACTTACACGTCATTAAAAATAAAATTGATTTTTCTAATTTGATGACAAACCTTCACTTACTTAAGTTACAGAATTTGTTCCAGTTAAAACTTTGACCTCAGTGTTTGATTAATCGACAAATTGAACAATTTTTTGGGCAAACCATATTATATACTATTTAAGTATTTATTTTTTACTTTAAAATTAATTATTTGTTCACTTTTATGACAATTATTCACAAAGCATAATTGGTGTATTGATTTACGAAACTTATTTATCAGGAATTGATAACAAACAAATTTTATTTACTTTCACTTCAACACTGTAAAAGCAAAGCCTGTGATTTAGAGGAAAATCAAGATGTTCGCACACCACATACTAAACTGTTTTTAACAAAACGAAAATTTAATAGGAAATTTTTAACCGACATAATAATCAATTAAAAGAACGTTATTTATAATTTTTACGGAAGCTGAAGCTAAGCTATTTATTAAATAGACTAAAAATTTAATTTAAATTCTTAATCTTTAGGTTTGAACATCCTTAAATTACATTGGGTGCTGCACAATTTTAGTTTTTAAACAAAGATTGAAAGTGATTGATAATTTAATAATTATTTTACAAAACCACTCTTGTACCTATACAAAATTGTTTTTAAAAAATATTTACATTAACTTATGGTGATTTTATCGCTCATTAGAACATGCCTCAAATTGATTTAAAATACATCAATAAAATCTAAAAATTGTGTAAAATGCGATCAGAATGCGAGAGTATCCAAATATAACAAGATTTAAGTTTGTGAATAAGAAATAAATCAATCCTTTTTTTTGAACTGGTTATAAAGAAAATTTATTTATATATGGACAGTAGGTGTAATATTCGCACTTGCTCTACGTGCAACTGCAGCGTAATAAGGTATGCACATTAATGCATAATCAATTTGATACTTATTATGTAGCGAAAATAAAAGACGCGAATAAAAGTAAATTGCGTTTGCACTATTAAAGGAAAGGCATAATTTATTAAAAGACTTCTCATAAAAGCAGCAATGAAACCAAGCAGATGTTACGTTAATATTATACTAATGTAATAGTATACTGACTTGTTTATAAAACATTGTTGCTAATAAACTGAACATATGTATGGTGTTCCACATGGATTTGCTAGTGCCAAAATTACTCGTGCTATTGACGTTTGAAAAGCCAGTAGCCTAAAATTACAGGCATTCACAACAGTTGTTAAATGTTTAATTTATGTAGCTTATAAAAAAATCGGGGCAATAAATATTTGGATAACGAGAATCTATAAATCAAAACTGATACAAGAATAAACCTACGCGACACAATGTTTGTTTTTTTAAATCGCGTTTCATCATTAAGCATCTTACTCTAATGTTAGGTAATGTGTACGAAAAATCTACCTTAGTTTGAAATAGCCTTTAAAAGTGTCCCTATTGTATCGGGTATCCCTGAACACAATCATTGAGCACTGTTTCAATTGCGCAAGATGCAATCGTTCCTTTAATTTTCTTCTTCCATACTTGACATGGGCACAAAGATTTTCGACGGTTGGCGAGACGCTCATCCACTAAGGAAAGTGGTGTTTTTACACTGGAAACATCACTTTGTTTGCAATCAGATTTACGTTTTGGTGAATCACTGTTGTTTTTAACTATCGGCGCGATTTCTGAATTAGACATCGGTCGTTTCCATGTTCATTAATTAAACACAAATTATTGTAAATTTTTTTGAAATACGCAATTAGTTATTTAAAACGAATACTATATGTAATTATATTAAGAAAAATAGCGAATTAAAGTAGTGAATATGTAAAATAACTTAAGAGATGTTTCAGGTCCACTTGAAATGTTGTAAGAAAATCACATAACACTTAATTATTTCTTAACCATTAATAATTCTCTTCGATTAGCAATTCAAATTGTGCATTATAGTAAACTAATAGGCACTAGTCGTAAATTTTTAATAAAGAAGTGTCGAAGCGTATTGCAATTGATGGTTAATAGAATTTAATTATCGACCGGTGACCAAAAATTTTTTTATAATCAGTTTCTAATTTGGAAGATATTTCTTTGGCATCAAGACATGCGCTTGCGTAAGTAACGGTAACACAAAAGTAGACGTAAAGATTAAGATTGCAATTCACAGCTACGCTAGTTCTTCGCGTTAATCCACGTTGGACTGACAAGATGATTCCATCCAGTAAACCGATACTTTGCCATTCACTTGTACCTGCTAATAGGGTGGAATCTTACGAAAATCGAAATAAATTGCAAACTTCTAATTCTCAATATTTTCTTAAACGTACCAATGTCGCAAGTGTTAATATTTCGCCAAATTCTAATCGGAGTATGATTATTAAACAAACTAAAAAATTTACAAAATAAGGGTGGTTGTATACAGTGACTTGAAACTTAAACTTCAAAATGTATTAACGTATTTATCTTTAAAATAAGTGTCTAAGTAAGATTACGAAAAAATTGTATTTTTTCTGAAAATATTAGAATTGAATCCATTTCAAATTTAATCATAAAAGTGCATTTATAATACTTTCACTTGAACGATTGGCCTCCCTTCAAAAATTATTTTGCATTACTCCAATATTTAAGAATAAAATAACTGAATGGTGAGGGTGACTTTACACCACCTTAATCCCCACAATTGCTCTAGAAACCAGGTTGCACTACGTTTAATCAACACACGAAGGATTTTGTAATGGACCTAAATTAAATTAAAACCAGTACTTTGTAGTAACTCCCAAGGTGAAATTTGCATTGATATATTCTCGTTGTTAGTAGGTACAATTTTTTTTTATCTTATGCAAAAAAAATTTAATGTTAACAATGTTAAACCTGCGTTACCGCATTTTTAAATTAATTGATTTAAAAGGTCATTTTTCATCAAAAGCGACTTCTGCATTTTAAATTACATTGCCAAATATGTGTCTTCTTTCTACTCATCTTAATTAATTTTTTTCTTTACAAACACAAGAAATAAATAACCGATAATACGGTTACTGAATTTAAGCTTATTGTCGGTAGAATCGTTTTTATCTTTTGAGCTATTAACGGCTGCTGTTATTTAGATAACAATTTTACACCGGGAACCATTAGCTGTGGTAACATTTTGCATCGATACATTAATTTATGAGCGATGTTAATTACGTATAGGCTTAAAATTGAAATAATCAATCATTCTTTCAGTGGTTTGAAACTATTTGTCTAACATTTTCTAATTGATGTTTCCGTTTTATCATTAGTGTTTTTTTTAATAAGGTACTATTGATGTAAGAGTAAGCAACAACAAATTCTTATATAAGTAAGTACATCAACAGAACAATTTTTCCTTGCTTACAAAATTTTTAATTGAAAATTTCCAAACAACATTTCCCAAAAATAGGTCGTTCTCAATTTTAATTAGAGATTTAAAACCACATTCAGTTAGTTAAAAACGAGAAATGATTGCGAAATATTTCAATTAAATTTGACAAAATTGTTTACAAATTGGCTATTTAATCTAAATAAATAAATTTATGTAATTCCTAAACCATGGCACACTTTTAGTGTCCTTCCAAAATGGTGCAGACTTCGGATCTAAAAAAAATAAAACTTGTTACATTTTTGTCTTCCTTAAACATTTTTGGTTTACTGTTTTAGCTCATCAGAGATAAACAGAATTATCGTTCTTCTCGTGTTAATTTTATCATACTAAAAACGTTTACCTAATAAAGAATGTTCTAACCACGCTAATCGATTTTTTTATAATTTTCCGACAGTTTGAGAGATTTAACTCAAATATTATATGGTCGTGCACCAAATGTTATCGATATCAATGTCTAAACCGTTTTTAAAAGTAATGTTAAACTGCACACAATTAATTTAGTATTTAAATGTACTGATTATAGATTGCAAAATGCTACAAAAATAACTAGACGGTAATTTAGAGAAAAACCAATTTAAATTGTCGGTCTTGATAATAGTAATTTAGTTCAACTTTTGTTGGCGGATGACCGATTAATTAAGTAACCAACAAAGAGTAGATTATAAATAATCAATTATTGCCAAAAGTAAAAAAGAATTTGCAAAACTTTTAACGGTAGTTAAAAATTATTAAAATTACATATGGCAAGTAAGTGTATAAGATTTTTAAAGTTATGTCCGCATCAAAAGAAAATCTAAAGATTATTGGAGTTCGTTATAGGACATTTCTTTGATTATTTGGAATTTATGCTAATAAACGTTATCAAAAAGTTAGGTATTTATTTAATTTTTATTGTAATAGTCTACAGTCGGCAACACTTATTGAACGAAAAAGTTTTTACATAATGGTTTTGAATGCCGTGAAAACGCTTTGTAGTGCCAACTTAAACCATTTTAATCAATCTACCCGTTGAGTACCAACATATATAAAACTATTGATAAAAGTTCTAGAAAAATCTATAATACAAGATGTGTGTAAAGGTATTTTTTAATCTCGTGTTTATCTTACTTGTTTCCATATTTAAAAAAAAAATTGAATTTACCGTTGCCAAGGCAATTTAAAGCACGGCTGGGTGTTAATGGTACGGTTTTAAACATTGGGGTTGGTTGATTAGCTATTATAATGCACGTATAAAAAATCATTTAATTTAAAAACACTTTTATCTACGTCTAACTTATAGTTAACATTAATTAATAAATAATTGTGTATGGAAGGCTACTTTTAGATAAATAGTAATAAAAAATAAAAATCGTGTGTGAAAGTACAATATAATTATTGGTATCGTTGATGATGATAGCTCGCTATTGAAACACGTGTCCGAGTAAAGTTTTTGTTTTTCTGTTGTTAAATACACGCTGCAGTTAGTGTTCCCATGGTTTATGATTTTTCATTATTAAACAATTTTTTTCGATTACTATTTGGAAGAACAAGAATATGCAACGTTCCAATAAAAAAGGGAAACGCATGCGTTTCTCTGTTGTACTAACTGTTTTTATTCGCAATAATTTTGTTCTGGCGTAGATAAAGTATTGTATGAGACACGTATAAGAAAGCACTCCGTCTCAAAAATACTCGCCTGCGGCTCATGATTTAAACTGTGCATACAAGCCAGACTGTACGCACTTATATCATAAGTAATTTTAATACATCAATCATTTTTCTTTTATATAAATAATTAAAACTAATAATTGCTAAGAAGAAACCAACCGATAACAAAACTTAATACGAATGTTGTTATATTTACGGCAAACAAAGAAAGAACCAAATTTGTGTGTGACTGTGAATACTGTATGAATATTTTAAATATAGAGAATGTCTAAACCTACTATACTTTTATGGGTGTTTTTATGTGGAAAAGATCACCCAAAGAAGAAAATTTTGACTTAGTAGCGATCACATGTTAACGTCAATTAATAATGTCTCTTCTAAAACACTTAAATTTATTAAACATATGGAAGTTAGAAGTATTAATAAGAAAATCGCGAAAAGCGACATAAAAACATGTCTAATAATTAACTAAAAACAGTTTTGTTAAAAATATTTTTTGCACATTCTGTAAGAAATTTAAAATAAATTAAGTACTTCGTATATTAAAGATTACCTCAAAATCAACTAGTGGTTTTTGACAGTATTATGAGAAAAATTATTATGGGTGGGATTCTATTGTTTAAATTTCAGATAACATATGTAAAATAAAATGTCTTTCAGAATTGACCGTGTCAAAATGGGAACCTAGTTACGAACGTTTCGTTAAGGGTTTTATCAGGTGAGAAACTTAAAAAAAATGAGAGTTCAAGGTAAACTACAAAAATCAGGTAAGCAAATTGTCATACTCAAAACAAGGGTCACTGCTTAAATTTGTGGAAAATATACCAATCATGTTACAAAATCGCTTTATTGCTTCTCAAATACTCCCCTTTAAGTTCTATACACTTTTGCAATCGATAAACTAATATTCAAAACGCATCTTTCACCTGAGAGTGGAACCTCCAAAATATGTGGTTTAAATGCTTCAACTCTTCTTCAAACGATGAAAGATGCCTCACGCATTTTATTCTTATGTTTCGCAATAAAAAAGTCATTGGGCAACAAATCTGACAAAGACGGTCAATGAGTCATTAATTGATGTCCCTAGTATTACATCAACTCTGGCGGTTGAGTACTTATATTATCATGATAAATTTTTTTCTTACTTCAACGATAACTTCCGGCAAACCAATTGATGTATACCAGCATTAACGTTTGTCGATCCTAAAACCATTCGAAAACCAACAATCATTCTTTTTTCGAAACGCTTCGTAGCCACACCACTTCGTGTTGATTACGTTTATCTAAAACACCTATGCAATTGATGATTGTTTAATTTAGGTACGTATAAATATATTCAGGTTTCACCTGTTCTTTGTACCACGGACACCTTTTGTTTTTGCTCTCCAAAATCCAACGACTGCAAAGCATCCTGACTTGCAAATGATCCACCAAAATTGTATGTATTTGTTTATCCGCAAGGCCTAAGGAGCGTTCTATCACAGCTTATGTCATATGACGATCTGATCAAATCATTCCTCGATTGTTAGAACAGTGTCGATATTTTTGGCAACAACAGAATGCATTGACGCCCTTTGCAAAATCGTCGTCAAAAGTTGATCTTCCATGGTTGAATTTTGCAAAACATTTTTAAACCAGTTGATGGTGATTCATCACCGTTTCGAATTAAGTTTTTGACAGATTGGTCTACAAAGCAACAGTAAACGATCACTACTGAAAATTGTGATTCAAATTTCATTTTTCACGCCGTGTATACGAGGGAATGCGTTGCGCAAGTGAAGGTGGATATCTCAGAGCATTATTGGGTTTAGGAAAACATTTGTAAAATCAATAAGCTGCACATTATTTTGTCCTTGGGGAATTCTAATGTGACTTTATGTGATACATAGTGTCTAGCAACTGAATGTTATTATCATTCTTTCCCCAGAAAATGACGCTCGTGTGGCTCAATAAGTTATCCTAATTACGAACTGGGCGATTCGTAGCTTAATTAGTACAAAGCAATCTACATGAGCCCACTTTTTCATTTGATAATGATAAATTGAACTTCTCGCACCATGACAATCCCAGATTCTTTTTTTAGTGGCACCACCTGTTGCGATGTGACTGCCGAGCAGAATCATAAGCTTAAGATAGATTGGGTATCTAACTTACCATAAATCCACAAAAATTCGTAAGAGTTCGATATCTACCATATTATCATTAGAAAGATTATACAATTCCACGTTCAACGGCACATAACAATTAGGTGGTGCCATTTAAAAAATCAAGCATGAATTTAGGAGTTCAATTTAAATAATTGATTACTCAAAACTTATCAACGTTAGAAAGGTGAACAACTAGGTTTAGTTAGCACATATAATGCATATTAAAGCCCGAAATCGCAGTTGGATAAATTCCAGATAACTGAGTTATTTAATTTTTTTCTTGAAACGTTAATTCTTCCGAAAGTAAATAATGCGAAAAGCCCATTTTAGACACTATTACCATTATCAGAATCTCCCCAAGGAACCAACGAGGTAAACGGAATTCCATAGTAAAAGATTTCCTGGGTCGTGGATATGGATAAATAAAGACTCGCTGGTAATCCAACATACTTAATCTCAAGAACTTAAGCAATGTGCCTGGCCTGAAAGAAGTCTGAGTCTTCCGCTTTCTATCTGATCAAGATCGTTACATAGGTGTGTAGCATTTATAACTCTAAGTCAAGAATTCAGTTCTTACAATGTTTTATACAATACAAATGAATCAGAACACATCGTGAAGGGGTTTTTGAATATTTGTTCATTAAATGTGCGCTGACAAATTTTAACCTCTTGCAAAGTGAGAACCCATAAAGTTTCTACGTTTAGGAAGGTAAGGTGGATTGAAAACGACTAGGGTTGTCTAATATATGAAACTCCAAGAAACTTTATTCATTAAAAACAGATGACTTAATTGTTAACATTTATATTTTAAATGACAAAACAAGTGGTTAAGCTGGGTAGTAGATAATTTCAGATTTAGGAATTGAAACTCCATGAGATGCTGAAGAGTCCTAACTGCGCTTGGGGCGCGCCAATAATCGTTTGTGATGCTTTAAATACAAGTTATGTATTTCATTTTGTCTTCCACTCTCCAGTCTTATTCTTGATGACAATCATCTAAATCTTTTATGACATTACTGATTATATTTACCAAAATTTAATTTTTGACTTTAATTTGGGTACCAAACCTTTTAAACAATAATTAAAATTGCGCGGAAGATTAAACCAAGATTATCAAAACCATGAACTTTTAAACTGATGACTGAATTTATTTTTTTCAATCACTTATGCAGCTTCAGATAAAAACCATGTGTGATCTTACAAACTATAAATTTTATGGTATTTTTATTTATGATAAAGAAACATTATAACGTCACATGACGTTATTTAAAACGCGGTTAACGAATTTAACGTTACAATGACAACAGCGCGCGTACAAACCTGGCTTCTTTGCGAAATGTGTACATTATTTGTATCAGTAACCGTTTAACGGAAAATTTTTAATTGACAAGATGTTAGCAAATGTAGAACGAACAATGC
>JALBCR010003986.1:0-63949 GCA_030710515.1 Abscondita cerata | reverse complement strand
AACATAGGAATATATATATATATATATATATATATATATATGATATATATAATAAATTTGTGGGTTGAAGGATATATATATATATATATATATATATATATATAAGGTATATAAGGTTGGAGGAATGTGTGGGTAAGGTGTGGTTAATAAGAAGTCCAAGAATTCTTCGTGTAAGGTAGCAGCTACGTTCAATAAGCCAAACAAATAAAAGGTTCGAGTTGGTTAGAACTTCTGCAGCAAAACATCGGTTTCATCCGGGAGGTACTCCTGTTACATCGAAAATGAACAGTAGTTGGTCGATTTGTTTGTCGTTCTGAAGCAAAGTTCGAAATGACACGTGACACAAGGGCTATTTAAAGAAAATCTCAATATTCGAGATTCAGCCGAGTCTGAATCTGCAGAACTAAAAATCTTCAAATTGAAGAACGATTAGTCTCCGCTGCAGCGAGAAAAAGTTTCTTTAGTCGGCAGATGTAAAGGTACGGTAAAACCGAAATCTTATTGAGGACCTTGCTTTTTGATAATGACACATGCGCTCTGTTGGTTAACATAGTCAAGATCAGCCTTTCTTGTCCCAAAAAACCACTGATTACTACTGATGAACTCATCAGATTTTGATTAATTTGTTATAAAATGTCTGACTGAGAATTTGACTGAACTGTTCACTTTCTTTGTCTGTAACTAATTGTTTGGTATAAAAAAAGCATCAGAACTGGTTTATCTTCAGAGCACTAAATTTGTGACACTTTGAATTAGTCAAAGAAGGTGACTGTGGTTAGTATCACTCACTGAAGAATCCTTCAGTTGTTGAACTGAATCCAGATAACAATCATAATAGTCAGCAGTGGTAATATATTAAATGGCGACTTTTTTAATCTAAGATAAACTAACATTTAAAAGATTCGAATGGATGAAGAAAATCGCTTAAGTCAAACTGTTAAACGTTTCAATAACAATCCTTTGAAGATGATCTGAATTGTTTTAAAAGCGGGGACAACTAAACATTTCAGCCGAAGGTTGAATCATAATCATGTAAAAAGACTCCTCAACTAATGAAGTATTTTTGGTGAGGGCTATAAAGGTATTTCACATTTTCTTAAAAGTAGAGGTGGACTGCTTTTCTCTCTGCAAGAACCCTTCTATAGTAAAGAGATCCAAAGATATCGGTCACGATCTCAACATCACGATTAAACATCGCATCGATCAAAGGCGCAGCCGTCGAAATCGAATAATCGAACGATAACCGAGATTTTCGGTCGCAAATGAATCAACTTTCCGGTTTGAAGAACATGGCGGACCACCGACGACGGTCTTGAAATGCGGCGTGCAATATTATCCGGTGTTATTATCGACACATTGAGACTTCTCGGGCCGGAACAGATCTCGTTAATATTTTGACGGAATATTAGTAACAATGGTGACACCGGTGGAAGCGAACTAGCGGCTGCATTAAAAACTAACAGTCGGTTTAATTATTGTTACCATGAGATGTCCCTTTGCAACACACCTAAAACAAGAAGAAACTTCGGCGTATAAAACATTGACGGAATTGAAAATTTTTTACGGGTCAGCCATCTCTTCATAATATAGAATGATTAAAAGAATCGTCAACAGAATGATTTTACATGCAACTCAGTTTTAAAACAAACTTGACGTCGCAACAATGGCGGAATCTTCAACTGCTAGCGTATGCGTTTTTTCTCGACTACCTCGATAGGTTTGATATTTTTTGAAATAGCGTCAATCAGTGCATTTATTTAACCCACACCATAGCTAAGGATGGAATAATGTAACTGGTCAAACCTGAAAATTTTAACACTTTTTTTCTGTCTTTTTCCGAGTTTGTTCTAGAGCAGGATTGCAAAGAAAGCAAAAAGGAAGATACCCCGACGTCATCTACGTCCATCCACTGGTAGAAACGAAATTGAATCTGATTTTTTAGAACTAAAGGGAGGGAACTTACGGTGTACTTTGTGACTGAGATGGACATGAGCAATACATGGCTTTAATAAAGCGAGCTAAGAATTTGAACATCACACTTTGCTTAAACCAGTTTGATCGACAGGAATACCAGATATAGCACCCACAAAGCTGTTCTAAATGTTGTGAACAAACATTCCAAATGGTATTTAATTTAATAAAAAAGTGAGGACAAAGTTGTCGTTTTAAATTTATTGTCAATAATTTTACTTGAACTGTTTTTTCAAAATCATGGTTTATTTTGCCATTCTTGGTCATAGTTTTAAAAATACAGGAAAGGAAACTTTTTGTTAATGATTGAAGTATTAAATGTAAGATGATGGTAATCTACAGTTTATAAAAATGCTGATATTTAAAATTGTTTTTTGGGACATTCTTAAATCATTGTCAAAAGAAACTATGAAACGGGGGTTTTGAACCCCAACTGGTATGATAACCACCATTTATTGTATTAACGTTTTGCCAAATTTGGGCGAATAACAACAGAATAAAATGCAGATTGATTCATTTTAAAGGAACCAATAAGAAATGCAAACAATCGGCGTTGAAGAGTTTATTGATTAACCACGCCCATAAATGACACGTCGGCAATAAAACAAAATTAAATGGAATTTTGAATGTTGTTTTCCGCTTTACCAGAAACGTTTTTTCAACGTGATTAGTGGTGAATCAACTTCACTGGTAGAAATGATTTAAAAAACCATCGAAACATCAGATAATTGCATGAACAGGGTACTGAAGTTGCAACCAATGTTTCGCGTATCTCATTTTTTTGTTCGAATCATACTCGAATATAAAAACAAACTTTAATGAAGTACAGCGTAGCTTCAATGTACTTTATCGTTACCAAATCGCAAGCCAGAAATGTAACTACCGACCAGCGATCTTTAATCCTGTAATCTATGGCATACGGCAACCTGTACCTACTTAGTAAAGTCCGGCGATTAGTATGCATTAACCAAGAATAATTCAGTTGAACGTCGTGGCACGGAAAATAACCATGTAAACTGTTCCGACTTTCTCTGAACGATGGAACACATATAGGAGGATATCACAGAAATGACCTGAACGCCGTCGCTTTGTTCAAAGATCCAACGTCGAATAGTAAACCATTATTTATATTTGACCTATACGTCTTCTTGATACTGGTATAATCTAATATAACTTACTGTTAATTATTATAGCTATAGTTTAATAAGTTGATTTCGGAATTTACAAATTGAAACTTAATCAAATGGTTTTTTAAAGCAGCGCGCAGAAAAACTTATATGTGTATTTCGAAGTGCATAAATTAGTTAAAATTTTTTTCTCGGGTTTATTTCAAATTTGGCTTAGCGAAGAACGAACAAACTTTGGCGAAGATATTGGTTCAAACTTTTGAATTGTCTGAATGAATTTTTTTAAGTCCGCCACTTAGTTCAGAAGTTGACGGAACGATGTATTTATTACAATTAATTTCAACAGAAGACTGGAAGGTGTCATGAACACAACATCTCAAAGTTGAAGGAACAGCTTTTGGTCGGTTTGGTTAACGCACAAATCTGATGTTTGAACGACTTAGAACTTCTGACGTGGTAATATTTTTGGTTTGAAAATCACAACAGAATGTAAATAGTTGATAATAAGGGATCTAATCAGAATTATTTATCGACCTTTATATGGAATTTTATAAATAATTTATGTCTGTACTACATTTTGATGATCCTTCTCAGCTTCTCAAAATGAATGAAAATGGTAAAACAGTAAAATTGTAAACAAAGTCTGATATAAGAACAGAAAATTACTACAAAAACAAGAACTGAGATGATGGAATCCAAGAGATAATAATCACAAATTTTGAGAAGGGTTGATACTGATTATAAAAAGGGTCTGACAAATTTGAAACAACTGATAGAAGTCAAACGAAACAAAACCTGAATCAAGATGAGTTAAATAAAAATTGAAATTATTTTTGGTTTTGGACGAACTCGTGCACTTTCACTATTACGAATTTTCGTTGAATTGAAGGCCAATCAAAATAAAATGGGAAGAATGATCTGAGGTGATGTAAAACAATTTGAAAATCATTTCTAGCTTTTGGTGAATATGGTGAAAGTCTATATTCCCTCCGGGTTTATGTTGTTTGTGAACGGTAGAAGGTAAAGTTGATACAGACAAAGTAATTTCAAAATATCTAGCGATTCTGGCATCATGTAAGAGCCTAGCGGAGGTCATAGAATTAAGTCATCTCTTGAACTGAGCTCATTCTGAGATACTGGAATCAAGGCCTGATAACTGAGAGGAAAACTGGAATATAACATGAACAAATATAAAAGATATGTTAGTTCTGCACTGGAAAATCTAATGTCTTACCACTTGTTACACATTCTTTCTGATATTTGAAACTCATGAATATTTCAAACATATAGATAGGAAAAACATAGATGGTCTTTATATAGAATCAAAAAATAGAATGAATATGGGTAAAACAATTTTAAAATAACATCACTTTTATGGTAGATTCTGGTTGAACACCTGTGGAAGATCCAAATACTTTAAATGGCATTCAAAGACCATCCTGATATGTAATGTTCTTAAATCTTTGTTTAATATTCGGTCGCTCTGATAAAATAGAAAGATAATCTGGTAGAACCTAACTGTATATATCGTTGAATTAAAAATTTGGGGATGTAATTATACATATAAATACCTCCTCTGATACAACACTGATTAACTATTTTTTTATTATTTGTAACTTTAATTTTGGCATATAATTGAATTGTGAACGAGTTGACTGGATAACATCAAATAACACTTGTGTAGAGACACCGAAAAAGACCTAGGAGATAGTGGCTGAATCATCCTTCACCAAAATAAAATGTTCCCACAAAGAGAGTCCACTGTTAACATAATTAAAAACAGAGAGATCATAGAAAGATTTGAAACAACGAAGGAAACTATATAACGATTGCTTCTACATCGCTGAGTTAATAAAATGAATGGCTGCTTTCACCAAGAATGACTTAACTAAGTACGTTTTAAAAGATAATACGAAACGCAGAGTAATCATTTGGCTTAGCGCTGCTTAGCGTCAAGATAAAGAAAACAAGTTTCTATTAGTCACTGGTCACAAAAATATGAAGAACTCGGTTTAAACCGATTCAACGATGACGCCATATCAAACATGGTAGGGATTAATCATACGCTTCCAAAAAATCCTTGGCAGACGGTTCATATGCGTTAGATGATTCAATCTTTCATCCAAGACCATAACATGCTATGTTCAGCCAGTCCACAAACACCAAGATTTGTTTTCCTAAAAAGTCACTATCCTCATACAGCAAATATGGTCTGGAGGATTGAATGAGAAATGGTCTTGAAATAATTCGGAATCGCTTATTATGGACCCAAAGATTTTTATTACGCCCATTCATCCAGAATTATTAAAAATATATGGCAGAAGAGGGGGCTGAGGTCCGATAACCCCAGTTATACATGGAAAAGAATGTATTTAAACTGAATGAGATGGATCGATATAAAGTATTTTTGCATGATTGTTAATAATATTAAAACAAATTAAACAAATATACAGCACATAACATCTAAACACGAGGAGTTTATCTGGTGACTGAAGACCTGATCCCAAATATACGTCTGTATGATAGTCTGAGCAAAGACTGAAACCAACTGTCTATCGGTCCGATCATGGTGGGTTGTAACATAAATGTGGTTTTTGATAAGACCATTTCACAGAAATTGAGCAACTTGATTCAAACCATCATAATTATTTCGAACACCTCGAGTTAAAGTTCCAGCAAGCCCAACGAACCAATCATGATCCAATTTTCTCAACACAGTTTATAGTCCCAGCGTTGACCGTGCCGGTTGTGGCGAAATTTGATCAGGCGGATGGTCGTTGGCTGGTTTGAACTGAGTCCAAATGATTTGATCATCACCAATTAATCTTTTCCCCGCGATTTCAAGACTGGAGCTTTTTCCTAACCCACTGAGGTACTTCAGCAAAGAATTTCTAACTCCTCCAGCACCATATTACGAACTATCGTTGGTGCATGAATCAAAAAACAGCGCAATTTCGATTGTCGGCGAGTCATCCATCCGCGCGACAGCGTAGACTATCAAACGATACGGGTGATGACCTTGGCGGCAAAGGCGTCGATCATCGTCGTTGGCGGATTTTTCAGATCTCGAACCCATCTTCGCGAGATTGAAGCAACTGAACGATTGAACGATGCCAGAAACGTATCGGCGAGCAACGAACGAATTTTTAGCGCACCATAACTCGAACCAGTTCGGCGATGAGCCTATCGCCGCAACGTATTGAAAAACGTTAACAATATCGCAGCGCCCAAAACAAAAGATCCCTGATCCGCAAATACGCTTGAGGTTAACCCGCTTCCTGACTCCAATCGGACGCGGCAATCGTCAACGCGCTCGTGTGGAATCGAAGCAGCATCTTTAATGCTAAACGCGATCAAAGTCTTCAGCCCACTCGATCCAGCAGGTCTTTATCGATGCCGTTTGAGCGGTTTCTGATGGCGGTTTTCTTGAAACCATGGCAAATCGATTACCCGTTGCCGCTACCATTATCGAAAAGGAACGCTCCACGCAAACGAAGATGAGTTGACCTCGTATTAGATTTGTCATCGTGAAGCGGCGGCAGCCGTATTAACGCCGGTATTCAGAGATGATGCACCAGCCCGGCACTAACCAAATCGTAAACCACGACAATAACGCTGAAGCTACCAAAACAGGCGTTGACGATTCGCCAAACAGCTGAGAAAGATAGCGAGGCGCAACACCAGCAACCAAAGAAACCATTGTCATGAGCAATCAAGATCCAGGCATTGATAGCGCCGGTCCCACGCGTTGGCAGGCCGCGTCATAACAGACCGGCAAACGACGGCGGTTTGAGGTTAACGGGTCCGAGTTTAGCACCAATTATCGTCGATGAAACTAGATCACCCACTATGATCCGTGTCGTGCAATAGTCAAACAGTGGACTGCGCAGCGAAACCTGGTCAAAAAAGCAAAACTGAAGTTGTCGGGAAGATACACTGGCTTTTGTGATAACAATGGAGCGTTCCTGAACGATTTATCGCAAAGTGGAAACGAGCCATAGATGGTTATCACGCAATCATTATTTAATGTTTTAAGACAAAATTTGGTGATAATCTGGTCATTATTTTGCAGAAAAGAAAGTGTCCTATTTTACCATGACAACCGTCTCATGATCTCAACGAGGTTGCTGCAGCAAAATCCATTAATATGAGCTGAACCTGTTTGATCACCTATTCACCAGATCTATCCGGCCGATTTTTCTGTTTCCTCAACCAAAAAATCGTACTGAGAGCAAAAGTTTGTCAAATGAGCAGCCAACCGCTTCTAACAATTACTTGTGAAAGAACGCCGAGCATTATTTCGACGATCAAAAGATGGGAACATCACGAAAGCGTATAGGTTTCGCGGCGCGGAAAATAAAAAACGTAAATTTGAAGATGGTACCTGTGGCGCTGCGTTTAGTCGAACTTCTTCGGCACCCAGTAGAAACCGTGAAAACGGTCCGATTAATAGTAACGGGAAAACAATTTTAAACGCCTGTCGCTTCAGAAAAACCGGCGTCAGCAAATAGTTGGCAACCTGAAGGTAATGAAATGCGATTTCACAAATCGGGTTCAAAACATTCTGAACGTAAATTTTATTATTTTTACTATGTTAAAGTCACAATGTATTTTATTTTAAATTAACATAATTATATCAATTTTTATACGCTTTAACATTATGTATAATAAGAATTAATAAAGATCTGTATCCCAATCTATAAAATAAACCATCATCAGAACTTAGTTAACAGCCAATATGATCCACTGATGATTGTCTAAGTTAATAGATGCTGAACACATGGTCCGGTCATCATGGAAAATTATAAAAGAATAAGACGATAATAACAGTTGATAGAATACCAAAACAAAGTTTAAATATCAAAATAAATTATTGATTTCATATGTTCACAACGCACAGCACAATCGAATTTTATTTTCTTCAATCGTTTCATTGATTCAACGCATACGCCAGTATTCAACCAATTGGCAACTCTGATCCTTGAATGTCCGATTAAATTTTGAATCTTGTAAACTGCAATCAGTCTGCAATTTCCACATAGTTTAATTATTTTAATTACACAATCACTGAATCAGAACCAATTCCGGTAGTTAACCGATATAGTACGTCAATATATAATAACGTTATTCGTTGACTTTTTAATACAACCAATACGAATTTTTCAAATTCACTGGTCAGCGTATCGAAATTATTAGCAACATATTGGCAACATCGACTATCCGAAAGCACAAGATCCAGATAATTTATATAGTACAAAAATCCATAATTAATTTTTACTATACTATATATACTATAACGTGAACATAAAAAAGAGATTCTTCCAGCACCTTCTTATTCTTTTTGTAACTGATTTTAAACCGTCCAAAGAATAATAATTATGTTAAAATTGAATTTATGATAAATAAAATCTGATTTCAATTGTATTGGTTTCACGAATGATGTCAAGATAATGTTTAGAATTTTAACAAATTGAGTTTCCTTAGCTTTGAACCAGTTATTAACTGAAGTTTGTCACATTTTAAATTTAAACTGAAATGTAATAATATTAAATTTGTGGTAGAAAGCAAAAGTATTGTGTACTGAAGGGAAAATCAGTGAGCGATACTGCCAAAAAGATCTTATGATTACCAAATTGGTAATACTGAATGAAATCAAAACTTTCTGTACAAACAGAACTCATCAAAGAATCTTAAACGAAACGCATAATTAATGAACCTTAGGTAATAAAATTAAGTCTGTTCATATCAAACAAACCAGATCAATAACATCAAAAGAAGGATTGTTTATCTCATAATGACATTAATGGTAATAAAAATTGCTTGGGCTATTTATCAATGTCTAAGATATCAAAATTGTATAATTTTTGTATGGAATGATCACTATCATAATAACCTATTTACTTTGGTTTATTTAACTGATCAATTGAAAATGATCTTCCATGTGTTGGTTAAGAATCAGAGGTATGAGAGGGCTAATAAACTAACTGATCAATATGGTTAAAAAACAAATAAAATTGGTTTGATGAACCTTTCGATAATAATAATGGCAGAGGCTTTTGAACCTTTACCCAAAGAACTAGAATGATTCACTGTTTCTTTGATCTGTCATCGGTTATGCAAACAAAACGGTCCAATATTTTTAGAAGATAGAGCTTGAAAGCCGGTAATGAACTAAATTATTAATAATCTTTGAATCTCTACCGAACCACAAACAGTTCGCTGAAAATTTAAACTCGAATGATGTATTTTTGAACGAACGGCGGTTTTAAGTCTTTTTCTTCCGGGAACCTAATCTCTGAAGCGGTTCAAAGAAGATAAAAAATGATAAAATTAAGATGGAAATCCATTTTTATGATAATAATAAACTGACTGATATGATTTAAATGATTTGATAACTGCTGGCTGATTTGAAAGGATATAAAAGGAGAATGCAAAAGAATAAGGAATGCAACAACCTCAAAATAAGATTCCATGTTTATCATCGATCTGTTAACTCACATTAGTTATTCTTTTGATGGTGATGATTCACTCTGGGTACTTAACTGAAAGAAAAACATCAACTGCATATCATATATGGCTGTATATTAAATTATTACTCATCTTCCAATGAACTGTGAATGGTAATGCCCTTTTAGTGATAAAATATGGTTGAACTGTAGTTTTAGAAAATATTCTAATTAAAAAAGTCTGATAAAGAAATTGAAGAACCACTTCTGATCAGAATCTGGCTTTTATATATTTAGAATATTGTTATTCCTAGAACTAGTTATAAGATCTAAAAGAAGCTACGTTAATTAAAGAAAAATTGTAAATGATATTTCAAATATTCAAGAAATAGGGAATTATAAGTTTATTCGGTTGATGAAAATCATAATCTGAAAACAAGAAGTTTATAAAAAAATATTAAGTATAACAATTAACCAGCATAGAAATCCAACGAATAATCTTTACTTACCACATGTTAATACAACAAGATAATATATTTTTTGAACCTTATATATATTGAACAATTTTTCCACACACCTTTAAACAATTTGTTAACCGCTGATGGTGGTTGAAGTTTAACCATATACAAAACTACAGCGACTGATAATGTAAAATGGTATTAATTATCCTTTAAGAAAGAGATCGTTGAATGATAATGAACGTTCTATAATCATGACCATATTTAATTTAATGTTGTTGCCATGATTGATTTAATGATCCGATACAAAGAAAAACCAAAAGATCGCGATTTGATGTTAAATCCGAAAGCCAGAGTTTTTGTTTTGCGTTGAACTCTTTTATATATATATTGATATTTGGCAGCTGGTTTATGATGGTAATCTGAGCGATATTGACGCATTCAAAATATTTGTAATCTTTAACATTTCCTCGTCGCCATTAAAGTGAAGTGCTGGATGTGGTATTAATAAACTAAAATCTGATTTATTCAAATTTATTATCCTTAATCTGTTTGATTCTGGTTTCATTCAATAAATAAAGATACTTGATATGCAGAAAATTCACCATTTGACGGCTTATTGACGCTTCTAAATCGTATTGAATAAACCCAAATCGAACCATTGGTTATTGGTACTGAGTCTCGCACTTCAGATGCGTCGGTTCATTTGAATGGAGAACTTTATCTCGCTTTTTCAGCGCAACCCGCATTAATGATGATAACAGGGTGCAGAGATCACGCCAGCCGACAAACGACTGGTTGGCAGCGACTGATCTGCTTTGAATCATCATTTTTTACGCGAATAAAATATTGATACACCAGCTACGCTTGTATTAGTTGAACATCGGATGTAATATAATGGCAACGTTTGAAAGAAAAACAGTTATCGCTGGCAAAGAATCCCACTGGCGATCCAGTTGGTCTATACGCGTTTCTAATAAGATTTATTGGTAATATCATCTGTTTGGCAAGAAGGAAAAACGGTATTGAGATCATATAAACTATAAAATATGTTAATCAAAAACAGCGTTATGGGGCCATCATTGCCGTTCCAGCCAAAGAAGGCCATTCCAAGTGCCAATGAGTCATCGCCAGCCAGCATGATATTCTTTAGCGAACAAATCACAGGCACCGTGCGTTCAAACAGAGCTCTGGCGAAAAATGCTTTCATGACTGATTTACGCCATAAAGTCACAGTTATTAGTGTTAAGAATATTTAATTATTATATGATTATTAGCGTTTGTGTCGTTTTAATATTATAATTACAAACAAGATCCGAGTGTTAATAATCCTGCTAATAACATAATACTGAAAACAATATTAACAACCCGGTTCAATATCTGGATAATGATGATTTTTGATCTATTACATAAAAACAATAATATTTACACTGAACAATTATGGTAATATTGAATCACAAATAAAGTCGAGAGTAATCGATCCAGATCCGAAAAACGAGGTGCGATGGGCGGTTTCAAACAGTCGTAAAACACGGTAGATGCCAAACCTGATGGTGCCACATCGGGCTGTGGGCCTGACGAATTCAACGAAAAATCGACCTTCGCGTACGAACGGTCAATGACAACTCACCAATTTTTAATTTGACTGGTTTGGTATATCAACAATGTTGTGTTGGCACAGAAAACAACCCAAAACTTCTCTTCAACAAGATATCACATATTAGAGCTGATGTGAAGTGATCCAGGTCAGTGGTCGCTAACCATCCAGTCTTTTCATCTAAAGAACGCGACGACGTGATGTCGTGGCGCACCATCGACATCGTTGAAGATCGCTGGCAGGTTATTTGAAACGTAAACAGTAGCGGGGTTTGTTTTCCGAAACTGGCAAACTCATTCACGTTAGTAAAGCCAAACAAAGCGGTCCGATTACAAACCGGAGATATCTTCAAACCGTCCGACTGGCGATGTAAATGGCGTCGGACTACAGCTCCACAATCCGTGACTACATCGGATGATTTGTTAATGTCATGATTATGAGCGATTTCATCAACCAGAGGCTTTGGTATTCAAAGATATATTTTCTCTCCACAACAACAACAAAAACGATACAGTTGTGTTGGTAAACGTATTCGAAAAGCAGCAGCGGTATGAGCAAATGATGATCTTTTGAGCCTTGGCTATCGCTGGTTCGTTAGGTCACAAAACAATCGAATGATCCGAAGCTATCAAGATTCTGCCAGCCGTTTTAGAATGTCAGTGCCTGTTCTCAGCAAACCGGTAAATCGTTATGCGAAGATGGCGCGGATCGTGGAATCCTCGGCGCGTTCATTATAAATTCGATCAACGTCATCCATCGACTAATGCGGCGGTTATCAACTTTTCCAAACAAAACAAAAGATCGCAAACAATCCATCATCGTGATCAAATTCACGCGGTACATCCTTTCCATGTTGCCGCAAGAATCGACGATTTTATACAAGATATCAGAGTCAGATGTTCGAAGCCGTGATGGCGCTAACAGCGTCCATTCGCGCGCGCGGAAAATCAATCAACCGGTACCTTCACTATTTTAATCAGAACAATATTTTTTTTGTTGAATCATTGTCGGTTAACAACATCGGATCCAAAGAGTGCGCAGAGACGAATACGCGCAGAAAATAATTCACGGCGAGAAATACGCCGAAGAAGAGACATCTTCCGTCAATCCGCATCTTCGGTAACACGAACGCGTAGTTATCAACCAATGATCCATACGTCGAATCGTCGCGTATGTTCTCGAACGGCCAAACGATCCGTTCGCGCCTCCATCTTTCGCGGCACACGACCAGCGTTTCGACGTTCGAGTTTTGCGTTGTCTTCATCCGCGCGTTCAACGATCCGCGCCGTGATCCATCGAGCGTCATTCGTGTTCGACCAAACGTTCGCGAGGTCGGTTAACGCATCTGGCGGCGGTTCAGACGTTCCAGCATTTAAGAACTTCGGTCCGCGAATGGTAAAAGCGAAGAACGATTAGTTCGCAAGAATATCTTTGGCGGAATCGTTGTATTTAACGATCATTCCGCGCAGCGAATAAAACCTCGTTTTCGGTTCGATCGAACGCTTCCGGCTTCAACACGAACGATCCTCGGGCACCGGCGTCGAACACCAGATCGCAACGATCTTCCCCGCCGTCTTTCGGCATTCCGGCGTCCATCCCGGCAGATCCTCGCAAACGCGGATTCAATCCCAGCAGAATCCTTCCCCACCGCTCCTTCCGACGGCTGACCGGCACGGCAACGAATCGTTATTGTGTTGCCGCCCGCTTTGAGGGACTCTGGTTCATTCGGCGTTTCAACCTGGTCGCCACCAATCTCGCTTCGTCGTTGGTTAACGCTACCACCCAGCGTCATTTCAAGATCCTCTCGAGTCGTCTCATCGCGGTCAGACGATCTTCGAGAGAATTTCGTGGCGTCAAAACCCGGTCTACTCTCGTAGATAGAAGCGCGATCGACCCGAACCAGACGTTGAAAAATTGGTGTCTCCAATTCGCAGCGCTCGATGCGGTATTGTCCCTGGATTCAATAGCACGATAAAGATTCGACGACGAACGATTCGGCCACGAAGCCCGCTGCCGCACTTCTTCGGAAGGCTACTGGCGAAAAATGGTTCAGGCGTCACGTTAATGAACGCTGGCTATAACGTTAAAACTAATTTAAAGCAGGTCCTCTACAAATACTGGAATGAATAGAAAAAAGTAAGAGGAACATCTTGGCAATGTAACTTTAGAGTGTTCACTGACATGAACTGGCGGTAATGGCGAAGTCAGGAAACCATCTGTGTCACATTTGACTTCAAAAAGAATAATATTTGCGGCGAAAAACTGAGCAGCCACTTTGTGTTATATTTTAAGTTAATGATGGAGGAATATTTTCAGAGACTGAAATGGTCACATATAAATGAGTTTCAAAACACAAAATTTAGTTTTTTTTAAATCCTTTTTTTATCTGAACCTGAATGATTTAATAAGTTGATTATTAAATACCAATCAGAATTTACAAAGGCCAAATAAATAGATACTTAATAAAAAACAAATCGGCTACTATAGAGGTGGTTCGCCTAGTACCTTCCATCTTCGCCAGAACCCTCCTACCTTTAGCATGATTTTGAATTTTCGAAACATTATATACAACCACTTTTTGGCACTATGAATATATCATTAAATAAAAAACAATATTATAAGTTTATATCCGACTCAATCAAATTATTATTCTATGTCTTTATTGAGTCCGTGAATTGGTTATCGTGTTCGTTTTCACCATGGCCTTGAACGCCAACGACACGTTTATCATCTGCTTCTCTTCCTAATCCAACCATGTCATCTGTTCATCCAAAAGTTCAAGGAGTGCAGTTAATCATAAAGTTATAATTCACAAACCAGAGCGATAATTAAATCGTCTGACAAACCATCGAAGAATTACTTTTATACGGAACCGCTGATAGCACTCACCAAAATTTTTAAATCAGGTTGACATATTTATTAGTATCAGAGAATTTCACTTTTCATGCCACATCATAGAAAACAAAATCTGATTCACTAGTATGTTGTTGAATGAAACTTTATATCAATCCGACTATTTCAATTGACCTCATTTAGTGCCTCTTATGATAACTTAATCTTTTTGTTACTTATGGATGTTTATAATCATAAACAAAACCCAAATACAGACTGATATTCTTGAATCATCATAAATACTTTCATTCACATTATAGCAACGGCGAGAGCTGATCCAAAATTTAGAGAACTTCATAACTCGTTCGGCAGACGTCAGAGCGGCAAGAACCATAAAACCAAACAGACCGTTACATAAATAATGGTTATGAAATAAAAACAAAAAACAATAATAAAAAGTTTGAACAATCAGATATTTGATTTCGACGCGCCAAAAGGCGCGGTGCTTTCAGCTTTGCCACACACGCATTTCGGTTACGGTAAATAGGAAATGTTTATGCTTGGCTGGCAAATCATCTTACTTGAGTGGAAAATGGCTTTTGAATCATGGAAACTTTCAGTGCGTCGATATAAAGTCCTACTAGTTCAATTATTTTTGATTTTTCTCAAAATCTGTGGCGGACACAACCGATGAACGTTGGCGATGAAAGGCAAAATCTTCAAAACCAACGACATCGGCATGTAAAAGAGTTGATTATTTTGAACGAATGCCGTCGGAAAGATGGCGTAATTTTTTTCCTGATTGTCGCAGGGTGATCCAAATAACGAGGTCGAAAGAGCGGTGAGCCGGAAGACGAACGAATGGCACGCCAGCCTACACCAAACCCGAACGAAGTTAACACGATGTTGGCGCGTATCGCGCTGGCGACCGCAAAGCCAGCGCGCCAGCGACAGGCGAGGGCGGCTGCAGAGAATCTTGTCGTCACGAATTAACGCCACGATCGTCCATCAACATGGAACAAAACACGCGGATGGCGGCGAATTTCGAGAACTGGTTCGGCGAACAGAACCCTCCAGGTCGCGCGGTCCATTCGCAATCGTCATGATCCGTTGTTCGAGATGCGTTCGCGGGAAGTCCATATATCAACACCGCCGCGTCGTCGATCTCCTTACAGCGCCACAAACGGCGGTCGATTAATATTAATGTGAATTGAATGATAGCTATGACTGAAGAGATTCAGAGGAATACTATAGAAAAAGGAAAACACCTGCAAGATGTCATCTTCAAAAATAAATGTTACGGTATTTATTTTTTCAAAATGGCATTATTTGTACTATTAAATGATATGAAAAACTTTATTTTAAATTTGTTTTGTTTTGAACTTATTTAACTTTCAAAATTTCCTGTTTCTTTGAATCACCACTGTACATTGTGATTAAAAAAATTAAATTAAAATGAAAACTTTTTATAACGGATATAACTCACAATTTTTAATATTTTTTCTAATTGTATGTTAAAGGTAATAATGAAATCGTATTTTCTAATTATTATTATCGATTAGACCTAAATTGTATACTAATAATATCTACCGAAAAAATAAGACATCACTGTTACATTCAATTTGCTTCAATTTTCTCTTTATCAATTGATTGTCAATGAGATAGAGGTTAGTGGATTCCATGTGCCTGCTTAAATCACATTACCATTGCCGTTGCTAAGTAAAGTCTGGGTTGTTATGTACTTTTTCTGAATTGTTTAGTTGAAAATCGCCATTTTTTATCTGTTTATTTTAAGATTAAGTTGTTTGGAGAAGAGATTAATCTGTGTTTAGAGATATTTTCTAAAATAATGGAAAGTGATGAAGAAATCTTAACACCTCCTGAAATTGAAGAATTGGCAAAAAATGCAGAATATAATTTGTTGCCTACAAAATCCAGAAAATTGTATAAAATATGTTATAGAAAATTTATGGTTAACAGTGGCGTTGTGTGAACTACTTAAAATATTAATTCTGAAGTCATTCATATTATAGAAAAAGAATCGGCCTGAGAACCGAACCTTGTGGTACTTCATACGTATGATGATTGCATTAGAACTGAGATGAAAACATCTCTAACAAAATGTGGTTAGCCAACTCATAAGCGTCATATATGTGAAATTCACAGACTTTGTTCTTAACGTCACCAAAAATCAACCTATTTTAAATATAAAATTATGAAAAATTAGGCTTCACATACATTGTCGTCTGGCAATTTTTTGTAGATATGTTCAAAATTATCTTTTTCACAAAATAAGTTTTTTGACAAAATACGCCATTAGGTAAACATTAAACACAATCATAAGTTAAAATTACTGCTCTTATAGGTTTAGTTATAAGACTCTTAATACCTCCTTTACCATTGCAAAGGCGCATCTGTAAGTCTTAGATATTGATGTCAAGCCAGCACTGCCACCTTTGCAATTAAGACTCTTCAAATGGCTAACTGCAATAATTGCGGAACTATGGCAACTGTTAACATCTAATTGACACTAAATTGTACAATATATCCAAATTTTAACTGAAACATGTAAGTAATTTATTTTTCTAAATGTGTTGGTGATGAAAAACGTGAAAGAATATGAGAGTGATGATTTGGGTCCTGACGTTACATTTTGGCGTCAAAACCGTTTCATGCTAAGATGTTTTGGTGAAAATTATTTTGGTCAATGATCTTTTGGTGATCTTTTATTCCTTATTTGTCACTATTGGATGGATCATAAAATTTAAAGCCAAATTTAAAACTGAATGTTAAAAACTAAACTTTGATTTTTTGGGAAACATATCGCTCATAAAGTATAGTAAAAATGTCTGATGATTAATGTAATTATGGCAAAAACTGAAAATTAGCATTATTTCATTTCTAAAAGATATTTTTAAATACTTAAACAGCTAAGTATTTTTTTTCCAAATATCAATGCATCTCATGTGTTTCAGTTTTACCACTGAATCAGAATAATATTGGAACGTGTTCATACTATATTTGTTTTGATCCATATGAAAATATTCTTAAGCACAAGAAATAAATCACATTAAATTATAATGCACAAAAGCACGTGTTTAGTCAAATAATGTTTTAGCTTAGAACATGTGAAATCCGACTCAATAAATTAATCGCTGCAAATCACCAAGTTGGTCATTAGTAAACTACATGACAGTTAAGTAAATGGAAATATGATATGATTTTCAATTCAAGGTATCCTACAATTACAGGTGTAGAAACAATAAATTAATATTGCAGAGAAAACAGACCACATTTTTTATTCTCTGTATCGCAGCCTTCTTTGAACTGATCTGATAATCAAAACAAACTTTTCAAAAACAAATATTTGCTTATGACTTATGATGAATACGGACCACTAAGTTTTTCGGAATTATTCAAGATTGTATAGGAATCAATGGGGTGTAACGATACGTGACACGCAGATAGTATATATAAAATTCCGTTTGTTTTTATTTTTAGTGTCAGTTCGCTAATGATGATAGCTTAGCTATTGAAACACGTGTTTCAGTATAGTGTTTTGTGCAGTTTTTGGTGTTTTCCTTTTGTTACAGATATACGCTGCAGTTTAAAGTTCCATTCCTTTAATCTGACTTATTAGAAAGGTGAAAAAAACTGATAACCCTAAATATAAAGGGATTCCTTTAAACTTAGGCTCTACCATTGTATAGATGAAGACGGAAAACATTTATTGAATTACCAAAACTTTTAGGTGTCATAACACCGATTGGAAAATTAAAAATTAAGAAAAACTATGATTTCTAACTACTACAGTAGAACTCCAATTATCCGAATTAATGGGGACCGGGACCCATTCGGATAATCAAATATTCGGATAATCGGATTTTTTTTAAAAAAATTGCCATTGGAGAGAATAAAAGCTACGAAACATGAAATTTTCACATGTTTTAAATATAAATAAAATGTACTTATGTACAAGTTTAGAAATAAAAATCATTGTTTTTAAACATCTCCGTCAATGTAAGCTGTTTTGCGGTCTTCAACCGTTTTCGGGCAGCCAGGTCACGCATTAGCTTGACGGTGAGCAGTTGCAAGTGGTCACACTCGGGCTGACGCTCCATCCACTTCAAAGCAGTCTCGAGGCCGGCAAATGCTTCACTAGCTGATGGTCCAGCGTCTACTTCAACATCAGCAGAAAGTTCTTCTTCCACTTCCACTTCAACATCTTCTCTCACACTTACAACAATTTCATCGTCATTGAGAATTTGAAAACCAGGGTCAGACGTGTCACAAGCCATCCACTCTCCTACATCTTCAGCACTTACTTCTGTACAACCAGGAATTTTTACAATCATTTTTCTTATTTCCTCTAGTGACAACGCATCTTCATCATCATCATCCTCTCCATATTCTTGTTTCTCATTTTCTTCAGATTTTTTTTTGTTCTTCTCAGACGGTAGGCCTTTCAGTTTATTCCACGCACGTCTTAGCGTCACTGGCGTAACCAAACTCCAAGCTTCCGCTACCATGTAACAGCAGTCCTTTAAATTTATTTTGCTATGATTTGCCAAAACCAATTCTTCATCTTCAGCACCTTCGATCAGCAGTTTTCTCAGCAGTTGCCTTCTGTAATGGCGCTTCATTGTTTCAATAACAGACTGGTCCATGGGTTGCAGCAAACTTGTAACATTGGGAGGCAAAACGTCGTTTTAAACTGCCCATTCTCTCTTTCCAACAGTTCTGCTGTAGGATGAGTGGGTGCGTTATCAACAATTAAAAGCACCTTACTGCCTTCTTTTCCCACCGATTTTTGGTGCTTTTTCACTTCAGGAATGAACACTTCATCATACCATTCGGTAAACAAAGCTGCAGTCATCCAGGCCTTGGGTTGACTTTTGTAGAAGAGTGGAAGTTTTTTACGTTTTTAAATGCTCTTGGATTTCTTGATTTTCCTATCAAAAGAAGTGGCAGTTTATGATTTCCAGTGGAGTTGGCACAGTTAAGCACTGTAACACGTTCTTTACTGACCTTATGTCCAGGGGCACTAGATTCCCTTTTAGAAGCCAAAGTGGTTTTTGGTAATGCTTTCCAAACAAGGCCAGTTTCATCGGCATTATAAACAAACTCCGGATCATAGGATTCTGATGCAGTTTTAAATTTTTCAATAAAATTTTCAGCAGCTGCAGAGTCTGCTGAAAGCTTCTCACCAGCCAAATCTAACTCGCGTACACCATGCCTGAATTTAAAATTCCTTAGCCAGCCGTTACTAGCCTTAAAAGATTTAAGCTTTTCTGCTAAGATTTTGGCTTTTTCACAAAGGATTGGACCTGAAATCGGATTTCCCATAGAACGTTGCTGCAAAAACCATTTAAACACGGCATCTTCCAAATTTTTGTTGGTTGCTGTCTTCATTGTTTTCCTGGAGGAACTTCCATCTTCATTTTCAAGCACCGAAACAAAGTTTAAAAGTGTTGACTTACTGTTTTTAATGTCAGAAATTGTTGCTTGTCCAACACCATAAATCTCAGACAACTTCTTACCCGTTACACCTTTATCGAGTTGCTCTATAATTTTCAGTTTGTCCGCTAACGATAGCACAACACGTTTTCTTTTCGAAGCCATGGTATAAAAACAATACAGTATTGTACACGCACAAACAAAAGTAAGCCGTAGCGAAAGAGTAGCGTCCTCGAGCAAGGTCAATAGCACACTGGCTAATCAAAACAAACAATGACAGGTGCGCCGTGACTGCAATGCGCCGGAACTTGTCTTAACTTGCCGTTGTGCCTACACTGACTTCGCGGGGAAGTCAGTGTAGGCACAACGGCAAGTTAAGACAAGTCAAGTCAAGACTTGACGCGCAAACACTGGCTTCGCGGGGAAGAATAATAGCGCATTTAGACTTTTTTGGACAATTTTTTGTGATTCGGATAATCGGCGATTCGGATAGTCGGAGTTCGGATAATTGGAGTTCTACTGTAGATGGATTAATAATTTAAGCCCCAAATGTGTATGCTGTACATTTAAACATTCGGGCGTGTTCGAGGAATCGAAATCCACTATAAAAAAGAAAATTGTCGATTTTTTTCATTTTTGAACAAATTTAAATTCCAACCTGTATAAAATTAGTATATTAACTTCTATGTACTTCATTGCACGCACTGATAATTTCTTTTTACACTTTTTAAACAATTCTTCAGCAGTCATATAGCCATGATTTTTAGAACCATCGTCAAAATATTATATGGAGGCCTCTTGAAACTAACATTTAAACATAGAAAATTTAAAAAATGTTTTGTAAAATTTATTCAGTACTGAGTAATGAGTAAAAACGGGTACTAAGGTACACTCAAACTGTAGTTTTTACAGCCTCTCACATAGTTCCCGTTTTCCAAATACATTATTGAGTGATTATTGTTTTGATTTATTGGTTGTAATAATTACAAGCTTGAAAATGCGCAAACGATTAGGTACAAAAAGATAAACTGGGAAATATATATCAGATCGTAATATAAAATATAAGTAAGTAGTATTACGATATCAAACCCAACTACCTCACTCTGTAGGAACAGTCCTGGAGGCAGCTTCAATACGACTTTTTCCCCAACCCCTTGTCGACTGTCGTACTTCAACTAGTTACTCCAAAGACAATTACTATACAAAAAGCTCGAATTGGAATGAATAGAAGATTTACCAAAACTAGCATAAATTAAATTATTTAGTTATAGGTCTGGGACTAATCTTGATAATGCTAGTGCAAGTACTAAGGGTATAATAATACTTCGGAAGAATAAAGTTGATTATATCAATAACAATTACATAATTACTAAAATTTTGCGTTCACTTTCCTTAGTACAAGAAACAACATTTTGTAATAGTAATAAACACGTCATATCTAGACAAAAATATTTTGTCAAATTTGTTGCTCTAATTTAAAACTACATCGGATAGTAGAATGTTTAAATTAATTTTTTTCTATTTTGCGCATTTAACATTGTTGAAATAACTCAACTAAGTAATTAAGAGTAGTTTTGCAAATTATATATTTTTCTGTTTTAAAAAATAAGGTATGCGCAAAGAAAGTTAATGACTACTTAACTTAAGAAGCAAGGACGTACGATGCACTCGGACCCGGTTACCAGATTATGCTTTTTAACAGTATAAATACAAAACAAGTCGAGGAATGAGTGAATTATAGCCGACACAAATTAATATTAATCCTTTTTTTTCATTCCGTACTATCTGTTGTCTCGAAAGGTAGACTCGAGTCACAATTCTTGCAATATTGTTGCGCATAAAGTCCTGGTGCTAAACTACGCCGACATGTTTATTATTGAAACTTGAAATTTATAAAGCTTCTTTAGAAGAATTTAAAATACCACAGTTGTAAATTGTATTCTGCCAAGCGAATGACCACATACCACACAAATAGACTATCTAAGAATTACGAACGTACACATCGCTGACAACAACGGCGCCAAGCAATTAATGGATCAACTTTTGTTGGAACTCGGCATTGAACGGCCTTCACGACTTTTGAACTTGTGGTCGTGATGAGCCAACTTCTTTAGGCGTGTCTTGGCGATTTAAGTGCATGATGATCTATTAAGAAACCTCGTCTCAGATATGTAGTACTAGTATGCGATCTTTTTGACCTCAACCCCAATAAAAAAAATTTCTGTTCATGTTGCTATAATCAAATTTCTAGGAATCTTTTCACCTTTCCAATACATATGCCTAACTTAGTCATATGTTTGTTTATCTAGCTTATTTTTGGATAATTTAGTAAAAAATTAACGTGAGTTAAAGTGTGAACATGCAGAACAACCGCACTTATTATCTTGTCTACTGCAGGTCTAGAACTCTCAATAGTATGGGATATCTGCGGGCTGTGAAATTTTTATTTTAAAGACAACTATGATTGTAATCCATTAAAACGCGTATCAATTTAAATTAACTTGAATTTATTGCTTTAGTTACACCATAAATCTTTGTTACGTTTGAGTAGTAACATGACTTTTTTACTACAGTCTTAACAACAATTAATTCTGCATATTAAATTTAAACCCGTATCATCATTTTATCTAATAAAAAAAAAGGTTTCTTAAATTAGCGATTGCAACATCGAATTATGTTAAGTAAATTAATTATATAAACTTGGAACAAAATTGCATCGGCTAATAAATTTTTCTTTTGCAATTTTTCAAAGTTGCTTAATAACAATCGGATCTTTTATTACTCAGCTTTATAAATATAATATGAATATCAACTTAGTTAAATATTGATTGAAGAACGCGTTTTGGAAAGGGTTGGTTGCGTTTATCATGTTTAATTATGGACAACGCGTGTTCTAAAACTTACCAAATTTATCTAAACAATAATTTGTATTAAGGATTAAACAAGGTCGTTTATCAACGTGACTTACACAAGGGTTTTAAAATTTTGAAAGTTTTTGGTGCGCGAGGTCTCCAAATAAAAGAATAAATATAAGAGTTTCCAAAGATATGCCATATTTGTTTACAATATCTTCGGTAATCTCAAAATTATCAGAATAAGTGTGTGTGAACAATTTTATTATGCTTAAATTATGTAAATAATTGTCCAATCAAATATATTTATGTTGAGCAGTGATTTACTAACCAATTAATTTAGATTTTAAAATATCTATATACCATTGTCTGTTTCAATTTAGTAAGACCTCTTTATTGAAATAGACATTCTTAAAATATTTTTATCTATTTCCTAAAATCTATTTTAACATTTTAAACTATAGAAACGCCAATAACACTAATACAAAATATAAAATAATACAAGGTTGAGGTGAATACGAAAAACTATAAGGATTTATTTATAAAAATTCCAATTATTTAATAGCTCACACAGAGCTACACATATTTATATTACACTTCCTTCCTACATCAAACATACGGCAATATAAACAAATACAAAAGATTAATTAAGCAATGGTTACTAAATACTGAAAACACCTTCATTCACAATCAAATTGAGTGCAAAACACACTAATTTGCTTAATATACTAGCGACAATAAATTTTTATATTAAGATTCACCCACAAGTAGTACTTGTACTACTTCAATGAGTAAATCCATTGAACTCATCCTTATTTATTTCTGTTGTTTTGCCAAAAGTAATTAGAATTTTATTATGAACAATATCTATTATATTATTGTGCCGTTTATATTCCTTCATAAGCAATTTTTTTAGTTGGAAATAAACAAAATTAAATTATTATGCCCTTTTCTATTCACCTCCACATGGAAGGATTTTTTCAATTGAATAAAAATTTTAACTCAAATCATAACCATATACAGGGTGATCTGGATAGAGCGTGCATTAATTTACCTAACGAGTTCGGGAAATTTCTTTTCGAAAAAGTTAGGTATATTATTTTTTGTAACGAGTAACTGTAGTAATAATTCATAAATGAATAAATTCACAGCTGCTTAGTTTTTTGTGTTTACAAGAAATTTGAGTTGGTAGCACTGTCCCACCGATCGCTTGACAATTTGTTTTGCGTTGTCAACTAATACCAACCTAAAAAAAATTTCCCTGTTCCCTCGGAAACTAAAAAACACCGCGGTGCGGGAAATGGAACTTCCCATGCATCGAGCACAACCCGGAAATCAGTAATCTTAGGCTATGGGTACAAAAAGTCTTTTAACTTGCAGTTCAATCAGAAACTCGGTAAGCGGCCATTATCAATCATTTTCGTTCTACCTAAAATATTTTCAGACCGTCTTATTTTAAATACAAACTTATAATTCTTCTTACATGGGTCGATTTACCCATATAAATCTGAGTTTATATAACCTAAATTATCTTATCTTATCCTTGATCGTTTTTGAGAAATTTAATTAGTGAGCTGTGGCTATACGCAAATGCACATAATGTATGCATTTGTCATCTAACATCAAGTTAACCTATTTAATTGTCAAACTTTTATTTGAAGATTTGCATTGTTTTACAACATTTGCAACAAATAAAATGTGCGAAAATTGCATTGTAGATAACGAACAATGTAAGTAAATCAATAAATTGTTCGTGGAAAGCTTCTTACGTGGAGTGGTTTTAGGAAGTTTTTGAAACACGTGTTCGGTGCTCTTCATTGTTTCATAGGTAAGGAGTGCAAAAATTAAATTTATGGAGCAGTTGGCTGAAAATCCAGGCTTACTTCTGATGTTCTACTGGTTGTTTCATTTTGTACCATATGCAATTTTCAAATATCACAATCAAAAATTATCAAAAAGTCCATTTTTTCCAATAGCACCTTCTGCCATTAAGTTGTGGTAACATTCTGTCAAATTAAAAACGCGTTGTGCTAAGCTAATTATTTCATAAATTTGATTTGAAAATGGAAAACTATCCAAACGAAGTTATTTTAGACTTGTTTATAATTCATGGCATGTGTCAGAAAGTTATTCAGCGAACTGTACGTGAGTTTAATTTAAAATATCCAAATTTACCAGAAATGACACGTTGAAAGTTTTCACGTATAAAAAATAATTTTATAAATTTTAGAGAAGTAAGTAAACCCATAACGAGAATTAAACCAGCACTGAAAATGAAGATAATCAAATTCAATTTTGAAATATTTTGAAGTATATCCTCAAGTTTCAATACGAAGAGCGTCAATGGAATTAGGTTGTTAGTGAATATTAATATATGAATTTAAAATTAAAATAGAAAAGAGAACCTGTATACAAGGTGTTTCAAAAAAAGGTAAATCTGTTATTAGGATAGATAGAAAACTAAAAAACAATTGGGGTTTGCTGAGTAAAAAATTTTCGTAACTCCGCGCCATCCGTATTCAAGATAAAAGGCGTTGAAGAAAAAAATTATACACATTTTTTACGATTTTACTGAAACTACTGGCAACATTGTAATCAAATTTTATACGAAAATGTTTTGGAAGCTGATACATTCCATGAATTTGTTTTTATATCTGACCCTCATAGAGGACGCTAGTTACACGGTTCGTACCAAGTAGTTTCTAAGGTTAGATTTATTAATCATAATTTCAAGTGAACTTGAACGTTATTCAATTTTACACCAAAAAGTTAAAACTCGATACTGTATACCATCTCTAGGGTAAAATATCATTGTGGTTTGCTTAGTAAAAAATTTTCGTAACGCCAAGATAAAGGGCGTTGAAGAAAAAAAAATTATACACATTTTTTAAGATTTTGCCGAAACTACTGGCAACATTGTAATGAAATTTAATACAAATATGTTTTGAAGCTGATACATCCCATGAATTTGTTTTTATATCCGATTCTCATAGAGGACGCTAGTTACACGGTTCGTACCAAGTAGTATTGAACATAACTTTTTTAAGGTTAGATTTGTTAATCAAAATTTTAAGTGAACTAAAGTGAATGATAAAAAAAAATTTTTAAAAACGGAGGACATCTTGAACACTTACTCTAATTGAATTTTATTTTATGTTCTCAGTCTTTATTTTAATTTTCTTGTAATTGTTTGTTTAATTAATAACTTTATGATTACTTTATACCAGCATCGGTTATTACTTCATAATTTTCAAATCAAAATATTCCGAAAACGGCACACAGTATCGAGTTTTACGAAGACTACCTTTTTGGTGTAAAAATTGAATGATGTATAAGTTCACTTGAAATTTTGATTAACAAATCTAACCTTAAAAAAGTCATGGGATGTATCAGCTTCAAAACATATTTGTATTAAATTTCATTACAATGTTTCGGCAAAATCTTAAAAAATGTGTATAATTTTTTTTTCTTCAACGCCCTTTATCTTGGCGTTACGAAAATTTTTTACTAAGCAAATCACAATGATATTTTATCCTAGAGACGGGGTCACTTTTTTTAAAACATCCTGTATATGTGACTAAACAATGAAAAATAAAATGTTCAACACAGTCATTTACCGAAAAATGTGGTGAAAAATCCACGTTTTTAAAGAAAAATGTATATTTAAGATTTTTTCTTCTTCTTGTTAAAGTTAAAAAAAAACTAAATTAAAGTTTTTAGAATCAGAAACCTGTAAAATATCGAGATTTATTAAAGCCCTCATAAAAATACATAGGAAAGAAAATATAAAATATAAAAAATCCTAACGTTAAAAATTATAATTAATATAAAATAATATCCTGATTTTGATGTTTCTGATTTCAAAAAAAAGGTAAACAAACATAAGAAATGTTTTATATTTATTATGTAGTTAATTTGTTTCGCAATAAAACGACCGTAAACAGCATCATTATAGTACTTATTTTTCTTTTAATGGAAGGTTTTTATTATCACAAACATTGCAGTAATAAAATAAATCTCCATCAGGTTTATACATTGAAATAAACATACACAAATATTTTAGTAATTTATTCCAGCACAAAAATTTGTTCTTTCTTTTCATGTTATTTTGAAATCAATTCAAATATTAGTGATTTATAATAATTACAATAATATTACATTATAGATTTGTATCCATTAATAAAATGAACTTTTTTAATTTCAATTTTGATAAATGTATAAAATATTTTGTTCTAAAACGGTAAAATTTTATTAGTTTGTTCACTTATATTTTAAAAACGGGTACATAATACAAAAACTAAAATATTACAAGAAACGCGTTTGAATTTCATTTGTTACTCTAGCATGATTCACAAATCTAACGGCTTAGTATAATATTGAAAGTTTTGCAACATTTTGTGTTTACGTAAAATTTACATGAATTATTTTTTTTTATTTAATAAAAGTAAGAGCGAATAATAATTATACAATGGCCTCATTGTTAGTCCAGTTAGGAAAGGAATTTTAGCTTTAGCTTTCAGCCTTCGGAAGGTTGAGTATATATTTGAAGCAAAACTATTAAACACAAGCAGCTAAGCGAATTCCATCAATGATTACAAATAACTGCCGAAGAAATTACATACAAGAACGTTTGCGTTAATGTAACGTTGCAGTAACACAACGTATACAAACAACTTGTTGGAAAATTCAAACTTAGAGTGGAGAAGCAATTATATTCAAACAGTTACAGTATGTGAAATAATGTGTACATTAAATCCGGGTGTAGAAATAATAGTTAAAAATTGTATCGTAATAATAATGTAAAGGTCAAAAATGGGAGTGGTTGTACAATAAGTAATTAGTCAGAGATATATGCATAACTAATATAAACCAGTAGGTTGTGTTAAAGATTTTTGTTTTTATTTCGATGCTGTTTCAAATTAGGTCTTGCCATCAGTGGTGAGGTAGTTATTTATTTAAACAATTTCTGCATCTCCTATAATCAGCTGCTGTATGTTTGGTCACGCAGTATATAATAAAATTCAAGGTTGTCAAGGAACATTTTATAGTGACTTTAATCATGAAAGTCATCTGTCGTGTGCATAAAGGGCGTTTCTCATAATTAATTTTAACACTTAACTTTTTTCTTGAACAAGGACGCGAAAATAACTTAAAAAACAAAGTGTGCTTTAGTCACATTAAAACAATTACTTAGTAGTAATTTTCATTGGTTCCTTATTTCAATTCATTTTTGGCAGCAAATAAAGGTTCAATAAAAAAGATGTAAAATTTTAATGCCGTGTTAATTTAAAACATATTTGGCTGTACAAATGTAATCCGACACTATTATGTGTCTAATTTACGTTATAACAGGTATTGAAATATATAAGAGATGTAAATCACTTTTTTGTGTTTCTTGTTGTCACTGTTACTTATAGCAGAAACACTGGCGAAAATTTTGCACTTTTGTGTGCACTGCAAAGGAAGGTATTGTTAGTTGTAACTGTTTTTTTAAATCAATTTTTCAAAAAATCTTAATTAATCGCTTCTTTTCTTAAAACGTAAACAAAATAATAAATTATGATAATAGTTTTTTTGGATAAAATGACCGGAAGTCCTATGACTTAAGGCGATTGAATTTTAAGGTCTTTAAAAATAGTCTTAAATAATTATACCTTTGAACTTAATATTGTGCTCGAATACCTATCAAAGTTACGGCGTAATTTACAAATGTATTATTTACGAAGTATATTGTTAAACCGCATAAATACTTGAAACTGTAAGCCTTTTTGTACAAAACCAGAAATGTTTTAAAATTTTATTTAATTTTGACATAAATTAATGGTCTAATATGCATTATTTGTGTTTTTGTTTGATTTTAGTGTCTGTAACTTTTTGTTAAGAAAATAGTTAAACTGTTGCAATTTATTTATAGAATTTTTCTATTATTTTCCACTAATTATATCATCTACTTAACAAATTATTTTTTCAGCATATACATACAGTGCGAGTTTCTAACTTGGAATAAATTCAGTAAAGAAAAGACAGTTTTTTCGAAATATGCTCAGACACGTCGATTAGTATTTTAAATTGCGCTTTTTTCATGTAGAAAAATTTTATACAGTGTGTCCCAAATTTGAGATATGACGTCACCGATTTTTTTTAATGGTAGCCCTAATTTTTTATGGCTATTCTTAAAGTGTACATCGAGTTACACATGCGTACCTAATTTCAAGTTTTTATTCCTTGTCATTTAAAAGATATTTAACAAAAACATTAACTAATTCGAAAAATGAAATTTAAAAATGGCACGTCAAAAGGTATTCGTTGTTTGTCAAATCGGGTTGACGTCTTATCAAAATGTTATAAAAACAAGATAACAAGTAAGTTAATAAAACAAGTAAGAAGAGCTGCATCGTATTCGAGTTGTTGAGCGAGAACCCTATTAGTTTGTGGTTTTGTGAGAAACACCGTTTTGAAAAATACACGAAAATGCCGTACTTAACTGAAACCCACAAAATTGAAATTTTAATGATGATTGGCTACGGAGATAGGACTAGAACACAAATTGAAGTTATTCATTTATTCGAGAGAAGTATCCTGATTTTTACCACCCATATCGCAAAGTACCGTAAGCAAGATTGAAAAACAGTTTAGGGAAAACGGGCATTTAAGAAAAACAAATAATCATCGTCAGAGTGCGCTAAATGAAGAGGAAAAAATTAATGTACTCTCTCTGTTCAAGAAAATCCTCATGTCTCCACTAGGCAGATAGCTAGGAAACTCGAAATTAGCCAGTCTTCAGTGGTAAAACTCTTAAAGCGCAAAAATTTCATCCCTATAAATTGACAATCCTCCAGGAACTCACCGAAGATGATCCGGATAGAAGACTCCAGTTTTGCGAACAAATGATGGACCTACTAGACAGAAATGTTCTAAACATAGAAAACGTCCTGTTTTCTGACGAATCAACGTTTATGTTAAATGGGAGGTAAATCGTCAAAATTGTCGTTATTGGGCAGACAATAATCCACACTGGATGAGGGAAGGCCATACTCAACATCCAGAAAAAGTCAATGTTTGGGCAGGGATTATTGGTGATCGAGTAATAGGACCATTTAGATATTTAGAATTCTTGGAAGAAGAACTAGTTCCGACTTTGGCTACTCAATTCCTGATCCGGTTGAAGCTGATGTCCCGAATAGAAACATCTGGTTTTAGCAAGCCCCTCTATTTTGCTAGAGCTGTCCGTGAGTATCTGGATGATGCATTTCCAGGCAGATGGATTGGTAGAAGAGGCCCTTTGAATGGCCACCCAGGTCTCCTGATTTAACACTTATGGACTATTTCTTATGGGGGTACTTGAAGGCAAAGTTTTAGGACCAAACCGGAAAATATTGAGGAGTTGAAAGAACGAATAAGACAGGAGTGTAGGCTAATTTCCGCTGAAGTAATTAGAAATGTTCAAAACGAGTTTCATTTCCGTTTAGGGTATTGTCAGTTAGTACATGGACAACATTTTGAGCATTTATTGAAGTAAAATTATTGAGTTGAATCAGATTTCTTCATTTTTCGAATTAGTTAATGTTTTTGTTAAATATCTTTTAAATGACAAGGAATAAAACTGTACGAGGTGCATGTAAATCGATACACGACTGGCAATACCGCTAAAACAGGTCGTCACGGCGCCGTGATCGCATTCACCTGACACGATCAAGGCATCTTTTCTATACAAAAGCACTAAAACATTAATCACGTCTGAGCGTACAGCTCGAAAAATCCGTCTTTACCAATCTGATTCGTTAAACCGCACCGGGCGGTTGGCGCATAGGCGTGATAATTTTTTAAATGGTATATAATGAATCACCAGAGCGTCGATCTTTGATCAACGTCCATCATTTCGATCTTGTGCTTTAAAACGGCGAAAAATGAAAACTTTTTGGTATTTCAACATAGTAAAGATATTAAAATTTTTGAATCGGTAAAAACCCGTTGTTTGATTTATTTATACTTCTGTATTTAACAATATTAGTTTAATCGTTATTATTAACCGCTTTTTATCACGACGCGGAATTATTGTTCATCCCGATTTTTAACCGTAAATCCAGTAGAAATCGATTAATTTTTACCAATATCAGATCGATCCGAACTGGCGCAACGCGCAACGGTAATCGCAGTATTACGGCGTTATTTGAAGAAGAAAATAACCATCGGATTCAACTAATGTAATTATTTTAACATCCTTATGGTTCAATAACTCGTTCTTCATATTGTCGCGTTATCCGAACTCATAATAACGTCGGCAATCGGGCAATTTGACAAAGACATTCTTCGACGAACCTTCATTCATTACGTTCTTTAATTTTGTCGAACAGTTAAGTTTCCAATGAACCGTTTTTGAACAAATAAACAGAAGTTAATACGCGCCGCATGACCGTCAAGACGGCGCCAAGATTGTTATCCATTTCATCGCGCTGAGAGCGGTTGCGCGCTAATTCGGATTCGTTATGCGAGCGGATCTAATATAACAACGCCTGGCGTCGACCAATGTCGCGATCAATATGTTATTGAAAGCACCAATCCACGAGTTTTTTTCCAGCGATATCGCTGTCTTTGAAGAAATAAACGAAACAAGCCATCATTACATTTTTCAACACATTATTTTATATCATCCGGTTCCATTCCGTTCTAATAAACAATGTTCAACAACAAAGATTTCCAGCATTAACTTCAAAACCTGAATAACATGTTAAAACATTTGATAATAACCGACGACTGATTTATCGCAAACCAAATATTTTATTGAACCGTTCATATTGCTGTTACCACAATACTTCAAACGACATTGAAAGAAAGCAGCCATTGATACAAAAACCCTTTACCAGTTTAATCGTTAAACAAATAATTTATTTGCGATATTCAATACAATGGCTAATATTATTTAACGCACGTTTGACGGCGGATTTGACCGTAACCGTTGAAGTAAAAACGCGCTGGCTATTATTTCGTCGGATAAACATACTTAAAACCATGATATCGCCGCAGATCGTGGAGGAACCGAAGCCATGGCTAGGTACGCCGCGAAATGGCGATCCTAATATTTGGCGGATCCTATTTTGCATATCAACCCAATTTCACAACTGCAATTGATGACGTGGGTGATAGTATGAGTTCTCTCATAACATCATTGTCAATATTTAACTGAGTATAGAACCCATAAACTATGACTATTACTGAACAGGAGAATTTGAGTTCAGAACAACTAAAACAAAGAGGACAATTGACAGAATAATGAAGATTTATTTTCAAAACAAATCATAAACCTATGCAAAGAAAAATTTATGATTTGTTTTAAATTCCTTTTAACTTTTAATGAATTTGAGATATCCCTATTATAAACATAGATTAATGAATCAGCAAGATTAATTAAACGCGCTACATGCTGAGTTTTTTACCATTTGTACTAAAAAACTGCGTGACGATTTGCTTCGACCTTTCAGCCACGACGACACACCATATGCAAGCCGCATTGTTTTATATATTTAAATGTTAATTAAGGAAAGCAAATGATCAAACACCATGATAATTTTTTTTGTTATGGTTTTGACAAACCTCCGGTTTGTATGGTCGCGAACGGGCTAAAAAGAATTTTTAAGACAGTCATATGGCGGCTCAGATTCTGCAACGCAAGAGATCATACACCGTTATCAAAACTGACAAACTTAGTACAGAATGAAAGCCAAACTTTACGTTATAGTGCCAACGTTGTTTTTTATTTTATCAACTACTGGCATGACCGTTGAAGCAAATAATGGTATAAAACCAATCCGTAATTATAGCGATCACGGCGAAAATCTGGTATCGATTTAGCAATCCGTCAGATGAAGAAAAAGTTATACTAATATGATATTATTGTTTTAAAAAACGAATTATCGGTTTGATCCATTTTTTCGAAGTTACGCGCGATTAAACAAACATAAAACATTAAGATAGTCGGGTATTTTAGCGTTAGCCTGTAAACCATTTTGCAACGTCCATCTTTCGGTCCCCACCCTTATATGGGTTGAACACGATCGAAGCAGTTGGCGGGCTATTATTGATCATCATGTTATAACCATAAAACGGCAATTATTCTTAATCTGGGATACCGGCAAACGTTGGCATTACGGCGTAATTGCGATCAAGACGCTCAGAAATGGTTGTCATTATTATATCAATGGCGAATCGCCGTAACTGATAATCGAGTTTATATTTTGGCAACAACTGGATACGACTTAATCGTTGATTTACGCACAGACGGAAAATGTCCAAACCAGCGTTACGAAACGATACCGTTGAAGCAAAAGTCGACGAAAATACGTTATTAACGCAGTTTTATCGTTGAATGTTGTTAATCGAAGATTTTGAAGATGAATCGCATTCAATAAGAATTGGCGATTCGGCGTCGACGCAAAAACCGTTAACGCCTGATTATCCTTCACTATATTTTTTACGGTAAATGTTAAAATTATTTTTGACGTTTAATGGTTCATGCACCAAAAAACAACGATCAACGTTCGGCACAAACCGCAAAACTGATTCGCGGCAAAGAATGGCTGAAGCCAGCCAATTTAATATTGTTTTTTTGCGAACAATTTTGATAAACCGGAATCCGAAACGAAAACAAATATTTCAACGCCATTTATTTATAGCTTTTGGCGGACCGGTTCACGAAAACTCGGGCATTCAATTATTCGAAATATATTAGAACGCCGATTTAATTATCAACTCGGTCAGCAGAATGATCGGGAACGATTCGAAGGAACATTTCTGCCGCCGGTAGTTCAGAACGCGATCCGCGAGAATGATTTAACCGTAATTGGCGAGTCGGTCGGACGACCCGGGCCGCGCGCAGCGGTAAATCTTTCTGCAAGTTTTAAATACATATACCCATTTGAAGAACCTAGTTGTGATGTTGATAACAAGTCATCAAATTAATCCATAAAATGATACATGATAATCCAGGTCCAATTAATTCTTAATTTTAATGTTAGAATATACCACATCAGTTTCTCGATTAAATAATATATTTGAATATTTTCTGAATAAAGGCAGAATCTATACAAACTGAATTTTTTAATTAAAAATGATTTGATTCCAAATGAGACTAGTGCTGTAATGATCTTTAGTTGAACTTTATTACTCATTATCCAAACAAGCCTGTACGATGGTAAGGTTATATGAAAATTCGAACATATGATGAGTATTAAGATTCTGTTTCGTTAACCATTTATTCAAATCCTAGAATCGTAAATAACCAAAAGTTAGAAAAGCTAATTAACATATATATTTGGTTTAGGCTGAACTGAATTATTTTGTTCTATAGAGAGCCAAAAACGAAACAAAGGATCAGAGAATTTATTCAGCGGTAGATTAAAATGATTTATAGTCCGAATAATATTTATCGCTTACTTTAAACAAATACTTTAGATCAACCATAATTAACTTTAGAAAGATCTGATGAATCTTCAATCATTGGAATAGAAAAATGAAATATTATAGTTTAAAGCTATCTGATATTTTGAGGCGATCAAGGAAAAAGTTTCTGTATAAATCTTTTTACTTAAGAATGTGTAAGAGAATGATTAATGAGAAAAGACTCATGAAAAATTTGAAAATATGGAAGTAGTTTATGGAAACAAGAACTTTCTGAAAGTTTTGACTTGAATTTAATCGTTAGAAACAAAGAAAATTTTCTCAAATTAACAATTTTCAAACTGATTATGTACTTATTTATATGATTTTTACAATACGCTAAACCTTGTTAGTTTTCTGTAATTGTTTTATTGAACTTCATTTTATGAATAATTTTTAAAAAATGTAAAATTGGAATTAACATTTTTTACACTGGTGAGATTCAGCTAAAAATAAACAGAGTTAATCAAAGTATTTAATTTGAGGCTGGACCAGCCAATCCAACACTTACTACGGTGATGTATATAAACCACCTTAATTCAAGTTAATGTCGAAGAGTAAATTATAAATATCAGCATAAAATATTTGAGAAGCTTTAGGCTTGAACCCATTTACAACCCTTGTAGTTAGTTCTAACAAATTCCATATTACTGACTTTATCCTGATCAACTAATGGGCAGAATTAAAATTTATAACCAACAATACTGATAGATTTAATATGTGATACCTTCGAAGAGTAGAGAAAATTCTATATCTGAAAAACTGATGATCACGCTAATTTCTATAAAATTATATACGAGCTCTTGACTGACATTTTTATATCAACCACCATAAAATACTCAGCAGCAAGTTAAACCACTGAACATGAACTAAAAGATTTTGTCGATCTTCATACTGTCGGGAGATTGAATCCACATTAAAATGAAGGATATTTGACGGCGAACCAACTTAATTTACCTTACAGATTTAAGTTTAACCACGAGGTATCAAACAACCATAAATTAATAATTAAGAATTTGCAACAAGAACATGCGGTTCAATATGTTCGCTTTAGCCGGCGGGAAACGTTTCAATAAAACGATTCTTCCACGAAATGGATTTATACGAATGATAATTAATGTTGGCAACGTAGTACATAAAGTCACCAGTCGAACTTGAATATCATGCGCGCGGAGAAAATTTTTACAAAAACGCGACTAATCAAACTTATCGGTTAGACAACCTTATGAACAATCTCTGAAGCCAAACCTACCAACTTTACCTGTTACCGCTACATTCAAATTCGGTATGAATTGTACTACGTCATTAAAACCCCAACCCTTACCTGATTATTGTCTTATGGTAATTATTGAATAAACGAAGAACACTGATGCATTATCAACGATTAAACCTTATACATTTTGAATAAAACTGATTCTTCCTGGTAAGATCGAAATAGTATCCAAAATGCCACTGATTTGTCCACAGTCTGATTTCAAACGATTGTGATTTATGAAATCTTTCGTAAACAGATTCCAAATCTTTTGAAAATCATTGACCAATCAACATTTTTTGTTGAATTTTAACGTCCACTGTGATGATTAATGATCGATCCTTTCAGCGCGAATCCAAAGTCAACCATTTGCGTTCAACTTAATAGAACGTTTTGCGCTCAAAACATGTATATGGTAACGCGCACATACAGAAAGATAATGAATTCCATTTAATTGTACCGCAAACGAGCAATGGTTCGGCATCAAACATTTTTAATCTCGAATCTTTAAACTGACTACCTGGAAAAACGCGATAAGATAAACACTTATATACTTAGCCGCAAAACGATCGTACGACGACTTAAACATCTTTAAACAATCGTAAACCATTGGCGATTTGAAGTATCGAACTCAAATTGTTATTAGCTCTGTTGAAAACAAAATTTAGCCAGTTCCTTTCTCGAGACTAAGTTGTACAATCATCCCCAAACGGTTTACGGACGCTTCTGTAAAACAACGATTAACAACCTTTCGGCGATGAACCAAGTCGCCAGTCGTAATTCCTCCGACTGGGCCACCTCTTTACTTCGTGCTGAAGCACACCGGTGATCCGTTTCGTGCCTTGGTTGAATCCGCGCTTATTTCATCATTGACGGCTGATCTTTTCAGCTAATGTACCTGACGGGGACGGTATTTAAAGGCCTGATTTATGTTAATGCAGCAGAGCGCGGAAAATCCAATCGGCGATTCCATGAGTCGATTCGTAACGATGCGCCAATGAATCTCATTGATTGATGAGATGGTGAGAGAACAAAACTTCATGACCAACTCATCAACCACGTGGAAGGAGCATTGAAGCAAAGCATGCTCGCCATGAAAATCGGCAAACTAATCTGAGTAATTGGTATTCTAGGCCCAACATCGCCTTCGTAAATTCTCAATGGAATCAACTAATCTTTCGAGAGTGTTAAACCAGTGATAAATGGTTGAACCGATGTATGCAAAACAGCACCAATCAATGGTTTGAATGGCGTGCGAACAAAACCCATATCAGTTATATCCGTTCAGCATGCTGATTTCAGCGGTGGGCTCAGCGGTTAATAAATACCTGAATAACACAAAATCTGAACAAAGGAGTTCAAAGTAATGTTGGTCATTCGAGAACAGTAAAACCATACCAATGAAACGAATGAAAACATCTTGGTGTAGATCGGAGCGTTTCCTGATAAACTGATTTCCAATAAATGTTGAGTTCAACCAAGATGATACCAGTAATATCCCAATCAACACCTGGCGAAAGATAATTGGCAATTGGTCGCCCATATAATGATGAACCTAATAGAATATACTAAGATCCCGGGACCGTATAGTACTTTTAGATCCCAAGTTACCCGAAACCGCAAACCACAAAGTACATTTAGAAAGAATTTGAAGTGGAAATAATAAGAGTCTCGATTCAATTATAGAGAGAAAGGGAAGAACGCCGTAATTTCGAATGAGTTAAGATTCGGGGTCCTGAAAACCACCCGAAGATGAATTAAAAACTTGAGGTAAACGAATAAGTCCATTTACCGTCAATAAAACCGGTGTCTCGCGCGTGGCATCGTCTCGTAATGAAACTCAACGACTGGCTTCGTTACAGCAAAGAGAACCCGGATGAATTGGCTCAAAACGAATTTCAACACAAAAGATTCAGCGGGAATAAACCCGAGAGTTTGTTTCAGAACCGTACCATCGTCCGGGGTGCATTCTTCGAACTGAAAACGATTGGGAACCGCCCGGTAAAAATAGAGATTCAGAACTATCGTCAGATCTTCGTCCGCCGAGTTTCAATCGCTAACGAAAACTCTGTTATATTAAACCGGAACAGGTCGGTGAAGTAGATTAAACTGGTGAGCGAATGAGTTAACGGACGCATATGGTGTAGTTGAATAATTTTCATTAATCTTCCCAATCCGCGATGGAAGTCGACCAAATGAGTAACTAAGTTAAGTTGGCGTTGGCATGAAGAAATTATAGAAAATACTGAGTGGAAGTGGCAGAACGGAACCGCTTCGACATGATTTATTGCCGGAAGTAATACGGGAGCGAGCGTTCGTCGACGATGGATCCACTGGGAAAGTGCCGCGCGGCAGATGTAGATCAAACCCGCAGACGACTTTGGCGACGGCCAACAGTTTTTACCTATTAACAGATTGATCAGATTCACATCCGGTGGTGCCACGTGTTACCACGAAGATAAACGCACTGAATCTCCAATAAAGTCCGTTCAACTTTTTTGAAGAAATTTAAATGAGGAATTGATATCTTTTGAGATTCGAACGATCCCGGCGTGGTTCCGTATTATCGCGTCGAAACTCCCACATTGCGCGGGTGCCAACGGTAATAAATAAACCAACAGGTGATAAATGCCATGAAATGTGGCGACCTTTGTGTATATATTGACGGTTATTTCGTGTATGTCGCCGCCAGCTGATGCTTTAAAGTTTTTATTTTCAAAACAACTGAAGAATCTGTTTATGTACTCTTTTACTGTGCCTGATAATTGATGTAATCTATTCTGACTGTATTCATTATTTTGATATTTTGTCATAACACGACAAGCCAGAATGCAGAGGAGAATTAACTGATAACACCTTAATAGTCTTTGAGCACTCTTTGCTCTTTTGATGCTAAAATCTTAATCGATTTATTATTAGATGGTTGCAGTTCCATTTTTTAATTCCTTAATATGACAGGGAAACATTTGATCAGTTTATTGTCAGTTAGATTCTGACACTTAATCGGCAAAAAACAGAGTTGTGCAATGAGTTTAAAAGATAAAAACCACGCAAAAATTAGAATGAACCCCAAGTATTTCAATCCAAAACCGGCAAACAAAAAATAGTTTAGAGTCAATAATTCTCCAGAATACCAGAAATACGAATATTCTATGCCAAAATTTTAACAAATTAAATTTAATTAAAATTTTAAGGTTTATTAATAATTTGACTTTGAAACAAAGTGAGAATAATTTTGATGTAATAAACTTTAAATCCCATAAGAGTTTGTTAAAAAATTTGAAAATTCAAAGGGTATAAAGCTGATTTGGACCCCAAATAATCTGAAAAACAAATAATGATTTAAGATTCGATCTAAGCAGGAAGAAATAAGACAACTGTTGTTACTCAAATCCATCGAAATTCATGAATAGAATCCAAAATTTCCATAGAATCACTGCTCAGTAAATTTAATGAAGGTACTATGAATGAGTAAATTAGTGGAACTGCTCGTGCCAAAACGCGATTTGTCATCCCGACAAGATTTGATCAACACATCCATTTTTATCCATTTGTATATTTTGGCTGGAATTTTCTCACGGTCCCCACTTTGTAGTAGAAAATTTTTGAACTACCGATACTGCGGCTCTTGGCCCATGCCTAAGTTTATAAGCACTCCTAAAAGAGAGCTCTGACCTCGGGTTTTCCTAAAACTGAGCAGTAAAACAATGTCAAACAAGATTTTTAGTTTCTGTAACAGCCTTAAAATGTAAAACCCTGAAGCCGGTATTGACTATTTAAAGTCTAATATCTCAGATCCATCTGTTGACTAAAATTAAAGAAGAAAAAGGAATATTTTGAGTCTTATCCTTTTGAAAATACACAATGATGAGTCAAAACAGTTTTTTTGGCGCGAATGATGATTAAAACTGAGTTGAGAGATTCCAGAGTATAAATTTCTGAGATTCCGTTCGTCTATCATCATCTCCGTTTGTTCTCAAAAAACGAATGAAGACCATCGATGAGATTTCGCTGGCGCCCGCGCGGTTTTAAAACCCGAACTGAACTCCAGTGACCAGCCATACCTCAAAACACTTTACTTTATTCACAGGCGTTTGAAGTTCTGAGCAAACGTCGATTTATCCGCCACCCAAGGTCAATGAGTTATGTCGAAATCATGTCCAGACGTTAAACCTGTTGGTATTTACAACAAATTATTATAATAAACGAGAAACACCGGTTAGACGTTAATTAGTTGAACCCAGCTAACTGTTCTTTATTATCGTTGAAGAATGTCGCATAATAACCAAAACCAACCTTCAGGCGTTTCGCAGCAAAATGATTGAACATCAAACGCAATAAATCGATTTGGTTTGTAATATTGTTGCACGTTCATCGTAGACGAAAGGTCATAATGGCTTAAACAGTTCGCGTCCGATATTAAAACAGCGCGAGCAGAACCTCACATCGCTTTGGCATCAACAAACGCAAAGAGTACTTAAAAAAAGATGACGCAGGCGGCGCGGTGGTAAACGGAAATTTTGAACAATTGAGAATAACCACAACTGGCAATGACGTCAAACATGGTTCAGAGCGGAAAATACATGAGAAACGCGAATAAGAACGTTCTTCAATCTGAGTGTTGAGGTGTAGTGTGTCTCATCCGGTTGTCTCGTGTCATTGAATGATCACTGATCCGCAAAGGCGAGAATGCGGAGAGCAAAAACACCGTCTGATCGCCAAAATCTGAACCAGCTGATGTTTGGTATGAAGAAGAACTGATCCGCAGAGAAACATCACATTGGCGTCGGAACGACTTGGTTACGGCAATCGGTCGCTGATTAGTGCGTCACGTTGATCGCGCGCTTTCCACCACCTACTCATCATTCAACAAAGTTCGCATTACCTTTCACGACACCGTCTTCCATTCATACGAGATCGCATACCACAATATCAAGCTGATCCGTTTCTCTATGTCACCAAGAATGTTGCGCAAACATAAAATAATCATTAAGAACTTTCAACTCAACTTGAATAACTGCTGAGAAAACCGAAAAATATTGGTTGTGGTGGAAAATATTAACGCCGGCGAGCGCAGGAAATCGGCGAATGGCTCAAAATCTAACTATAACTTTGAGTAATACCGATAATTTGAGAAACGATCAACGATTTTTTTGAGAACGCCATTGTTAAGAACAACCATCATTAATTCGCTTCCTGAAAACAACCACGTCGGACAAAACGAAAAACGCACCAACATACGTTCTTCTACAGCCCAAAGAAAATGAAACAATAGGTTTAGTGATTTCCACGTGTAGTTATACATAAGATTTTCCTAATAACCTAATCTTTTTTTATAACATATTATGAGATATTGAGAAAATAATATGTCGCTGATAAACATGATCTCAACTATTTATCTGTTATAAACATAAGAGATTGATTCTAGTGTGTTTTTTTGACAACATTCCAACACAAAAAGAACTGATTCAGAAATGGTACTTCATTAAGAACTGATAATATTATGTATATATTTTAGATAAAACAGAAGTTTGAAGTTAGCCGCACTCCACACATGAAATGAATTAATGAGTATTAATCTCGGGTATCCATCAAAATGAGTACAATTTTTATGAGTATCTGAGTAACTGGTAAAATATTTAATCAGAACTTCTCGTAAGAGTCAACAAACAAACCATCAAAAAACCGAGTTAACTCGCAGAATATTTCCTCCAATCAACTAAACGGAATCATGCATGCATGAAAGTAGTTTGAAAACATAGTTTTCACGAAAATATTTGAATGTTTTTTCAAACAATTATTTCGAAATCAGAACTAACTATTGTATTTTGGCAATTATTGATTTATATAGCACTGATTTGATTTGTTACAAAAAGATAATCCGAACAGACTCATGAATTAAGATAAATTTGATTATATTTATAAAACTGTCAATAATTAAGTAATATAGATTGATTGTTTTATTGTTTCCACAAATTTAATAAAGTCAAATAGTGGCTTACTTATATTTATTTGGTATGAGAAGAATAATTTTATTAGAACTTTTGGTAAATATGTCTTACTTAAAATATAAAGTATTGACATATCTGTGGTCATGAATAGTCTTTTCATGTCCTAAAATTGAACTAGTTCAACATAGTTAATAACTCCTTAATTGGTCCATCTGAAGTAAATGATTGATTTATAAAAGATACCTAGAAAGTAAACGCACAATAAACTATCAAATAATATAGCTAAATAATTAAATATATGAGGAACTTAATTTTCAGGCTTATACCTACCATAATGTTCATGGTCTGACAAAGTTTAATTGTTTCAGGTAGAAGCAGTTGGCTTGATTGAAGTGGCTCTTCCAATAGTTTCCCCATAGATTCAAAAATGTGATCAATGTAATAGACATATCACAAAACGAATTTCAGCCATGATTGAGGATATAAAGAATAAAGGATCCAACACGCTCCCATTATAAAATGTGGTTCAAGGTTGAATAATATTGAAAAATATTTATAGGTACATCTCAGAGATACTGGGATCCTTCGCAGAGTTGGTCAGATTTAACAATTGAACCGTTTTTAGCGTATCGATGCCAGCCTGACCAAAGATAGATTCATCTTTTCTGCAAGGCCTTCAATTATGGCGTTTAATGTAACGCATCATCAGAGAGAGTGAATAACATTAGATATGCGTTAAAATGAATATAGCACGTAAACATTAATATAACCGTGAAGTCATTAAAACGGTCAGAACCAGAAACATGTATACAGAGTTAAAACTAATCCTACTAGCGTTTGAAAACCGCAATAGTCCGTTTGTATTGAAATCCGAGTAACGCCGGCGGTCTTTGACGGTACACGATTCGTAAAACATAATTGTGAATTTCCGCACCGATCTGATCGAAACAGCCACAAATGCGCCATGAGCGATCTGGAGTGAGCTCCGCTGATGCCGAAGCGATCAGTAAATGAAGCTCCAACCCGATACCCCAGTTTCAAAACGCAAAGAGAAACGGTTGAAAAATGGTAATGAAAAGAAAAACTAAGAATTGTAGTTTAAAAGGCACTTATTTACTGAACACTCTATTCAAACGGCAACAACGTGGTTTTAGTTCATTATTGGATGATAAGAACCATAAACGAAGTTTGACGTCCAGATTGCCGCCAACCGTTATTTTCGAGTTCGTCCGTGGTGGCGATAATGCGTTTTATTAAGAATTAATATCCGGTATTTTAACAAAGTCGGTAACGTCGGTCGCTGCTACCGCTAAAAGTAGGTATGAATCCCAAACCGCAAACCCGGCGTCTTTCGTCGTCTTCGCTTCGCCCAAACTGAACCCGGTTAACCAACAGAAAATGAGAGAAATAAAACCGTTTTTGTCGTTGAGATAATTGACTTCGATGAATATTATGGGAACGTATCGGAGTTCGCGGGCGTGAATGCCCGGCTAATTTAGTATCGGTAATCAACGTTATTCGTGATGATCAACGCCAACCATTGTATCGGTCGTAGATGGCACAGATATTGTATCATAGCTATAAAAACGCTATCTCGGTGCTACCGTTTCATCCGGACGTTATTGAACATCTGGTCGGGCTTTATTATGATTTAAAACATGAACAAGTTAAATGATGCTTAAGTTTAGAAAAATCGTGAGAAATTAATCCAATATACTTTGCTTTTACAGAAGTCAACACTTAGATAGTTTGGTATTTTTATTAAGAGAAAATAAAATCTGTTAGTAAATAAAATCATGAGTTCTAATAATTAATGAATTGAATATGATTTGGATCGACGCCAAAACTGAAGTATCTCTGGTTCAGATAATAGTTTTAAATGTAGATTAAGACATTTACTTTATTCATAGATTTTGGTCAAAAAGATGTAACTTTAACTGAAAACTGAATATTTGTACAGCGTTTATTGGCAAAACTGAAATGGAAATGGTCTCTCTTCTTTATTCATCGAATAACGAAAAAAAAACGCTTTTTTAATTAACTTGAGTTGTTGAAAGTTTCCCCCTCCCCCCCTTGCTGAAGCGCTACGCCATTCGAAAGTGCTTTGGGGCTCTCACTCAACATCAGGATAACCCGTTCACCACTCGTACTGTTGTCAGGTTCCACCCCATCAAAGCCTGGTGTTTGTTTTGATTTCGAGACGTTTACCAGTTCGAGGGCAGACGCGACGCCAGAGCGTTTATTTGCGCAGATCCTAAGCACCATCGCTGCAGCCGCGCGTTAACGTCGTTGCGTATGGCTTTCGCTTTTTGATCGTTGGCTTAGTTTTTACGCGAGCCGAATGGCGGCGAGAAAAACAGCATCCATCGAGTTCAAACGCACCACCGCCAAAGAAAATGGCGCGAACGTGCCATTGGCGCACAGCGATCTGGAAAATAAATATCTGATAACCAGAGCCAACGTCGACATCGGCGCTATCTGTAATTCGTGAGTCGAATTTTATCGTGGCCGAAAGTCGAAGCGGGGCGAACCCGTACGCCCCACAAAAAGGGCCGATGAAAAAGTCCGCAAAGTCAAGTCTTCGCAGAATGGATCTTTCTGATATCGAAGAAGCGCACAGTGAAAAGCGGTCCGCTTGAAGCTTTGCGGCGATGGTTACCTCGTAAAACATCAACCTATTTGGTCTTCAAGACAAACCATTGCGTCGAAAACAAAACCATCAGATCTGAAACGCTCAACAAATGATCGGAGGGCGCACCAAACAATGTAAACAAGTTCCAAATCTGGTTCACTGAACCAATCAAGAGATTCGAAGAAGAGGTACTTTTTCCGCCGCTACTGATAATGAATAGCGTTCGTCGTTCATATTTTACGCGCAAAATCTGGAACGTGTCGGTACCAGATACTTTTACTGAAGATCCATCGTTATTCCGCGATTACGAAAAACTCACCAACCAAACTAACAGAACAAACTTTCTTTGAGTTAGAGGAACCGTACGGAATGTGCAGATAACGCCTGTTAATTGGCGATGGAAGCGAATATGGTTGAGTAACATCATCGCCAAAACCATTGTAATGACCATAGACCATAACCCGCGTCAAATGCTCGAGATGTTACGCGATGAAACATCGCCCTAAAATACCTTCCAAAAAGGGCAAAAGAGATAAGATCTCTAAAAGATGTTTTAATCTTATAGGTTAGTCAAAGATCTTTCACAGAGGTCACTAGTGGTATTGAGTTTGAGTCTGGATGAGTTTTGAACACTGGGCCAATTAAAAAAGATTTTCCTCTTGAACTAAAGCTACATAATTGTTCACTGGTGGGCTATTATAAAGAATCATGATATCCCACAAAAGAAACTGAACCCACTTACATGAAGAATCTATTCATACTTCACGCACAATCTTCATGGCATCTGTCTGAAAGAAATACTGGTTTATTATCGGGAAAGAGCCATATTAGTTTAGTCTACACAAGAGGTTATGATACATCCGGGACATAATAAAGAAAATTAACACTGAACACTTGAATGAAAGGTGTGATGGTCATGAACAAAAAAATTCAGATTGATAGCGAAACCAGAGCTAAAAACTCGTCGAATTTGTTATCAACGATTGCTGCTTATTTGGAAAAGTATTTGTTCGAAAACTGAATTGTAAAGCTCAGCTAACTGGAACGCGGTTCAACTTTGGACCAACTAATTGAATTGTGGACTCTAACGGGAAACAACGATACCTCCACCGGCAGAACTCTACTCAGAGTTGGCTATACTGAACAGTGTTTACCTGTCCCTGGAGGAAAGTCATGATATGGGTGCAGTTTATAGTGAATCAGCCAAACTCAATTAGTCCACATGTATGCAAGCATTCTTATCGAATGCCTTCAGCGTTTATAGTTGATAGAGAGACATGTGGACCAATGAACGAACCCGCCTTGGTCTAGGACAAAAGTGAACTGTGTGTGTTTTTCAACATAAACTATAGCCGCACTGATTTCAAGAACAATATCAAATAAAACACTATTGAAAGCAGTTGCATCAATGCTAAATATGTTAAAAGAAGTGGGCAGGACTCATAAGTATCTTAGGTACAGTATGGACAAAGTACAGTACAACATAAATTCGTTTTAGATAAAGAATGATCCAACTTTATTATTGGTTCATTGAAGTTCCTATTATTTGTTAAATATGTTCATCTATTTTAGTGATTTATTTTTTCAGAACGTGCTTGAAGAGAAAATCAAAAAGGCATAAACCAAAAGTCAAATATTTTACCAAAAAGACATGTGTCCAAGTTTCTGCGGCAGAAGGATGATACCAAAATTCTCGCGAATTTTGTTTATCGTCTGAAATATAACTAATGCCGATTATAGATGTTGTTTGAAAGATATTCCTCCTGTCCACAGATTGTTTTTTATTTGATGAATGATAAAAGAATGCACAGCCTGTAAACATTAATATAACTGAAAACGTCATTTCAAATAAAACCTATCTTCTTTATTTTTTAATGCATTTAGAAGATCTTTTAATAAATAAATGACATTGAAAATAAATAAAGATTTCAAGCAGTTACATCAATACAAATTTTAAAATGATGCAATTTATCAAATGAACTTTCTCGAGTCTAGGTTTACAGGTTTGAAAGTGAAAATGTTATTATAAATGCTTATAAAAATGGAAATTAGATATTGAATAATTTTCATTTTATATAACTATGTTTAATTATCTTTATAGAAAACCAAATTGTTAGATAATATAATATTATAAAACAGGTTAGATAGAAATTTAAAAGAAGGAGAAATGAAAATGGTTGACTTCTGGGTATTTGAATTAACATTTTAATTAGTTGAAAAAGTTTAAATTATCTAACAGTTCATTTACTTACATTTAACAATATGAACTAAATATTATTACCAAAACTAAAACGCCTTTGAAGAGGGTTCATAGTTTTGATATCTACATCACTGTCAATAATTTGGATTGATCTGTTATTGTTAGTTTTTTAACAAACATTTTTCCTGTGTGGTCCATATATTTCTTGTCTTATTTGGTTAATACTGAATCAATTATTGTAACAACAATTGAACGTCGGGAGATGATAATGATAGTAAATATATTAGAGTTTCCGGAAGTAATGTACTAGAAGTTGATGAAATTCAATGATTGTTTTTCTCACGTTCAGAGATCTTTGTGTCTATTAATCGTTTCTTGTCCAATGTCCGCAAAATTTAACGACAATTCTTTATTCAACTTTATCTTAGTTATAGTCTTTCATAGCACTATGTTATAATACTTAAATATTATTTTTTTTTATTTTTTTTTTTTTTTTTATTAGTTTTAAGGCGTACCAGGATGATTTAATTTTACCTATAACTTTGATCTTAATGTCAGAGGTTAAATGATATGATAAAAGATGCTTTGTCTTGTCAAGACAAACATATTTGGTAATAAAATCAAAAAATTATTTGAAGTTTGGGAGAGCGAGGTAGTTTGACCTTTAGGGTTAAGTTAGAGTTTCAAAACCTTATAAAACCTCTATCGACTGGTGTATTCAGTTTTTTTAAACAACTAAGAGATAAACAGGTGACAGAGGCTTCAAAGAAATTATAATAAATAGATGATGCTTGAAACATCATTTATAGATTTGTAGGATTCATTTTGAGTCTTAGACTCCAGTTATAATCGCTATTGTCTACGCGATAGTAATCCATGTAGGTTGGATCAATTAATTGCCTCGGCATCCCACACAATTCGGCAATGCGATAATTTAAAGCTCTAACCTCTGAGTGATGGGGTTGAAAATAACGGTCTCAATCACATAAAACGACGGCCGCCTCCAAACCTGTGAGGGTTTCTATCAAAGCTAAAAATCTATTAAAGTTAGAAAATGTAAACATATTCAGATTAGTAATATGATTATAAAATGTGTTCAAGAAGAAAACTTTGACGTTCTTGATATGAATTAGATGTGATTAATAATCACCTGAATGCCATCTATAAAGTTCAAATTGTCCAGGCTTTATTATTCACCTTGTCTCATGAACCGACTGTTCGATGTAAACTCAATATTAATCTTTTTTTCCTGTTTATTACTTTTTGCACCAGTTGGATCAAACAATAAAAAAGAATATGTGTGTAGAGAGTCATTGGATATGAACATGACATGGTTGAAATCCAGCGATTAGAATACATGAAGCTACACATATATAGTATTTCGCACTAAACTTAACTATCACTTTTACTGTATCAACTTTTAAGTCACTAGAATGTCTACATTTTCATATGCGTGGTAACCACCTAGCCTCCAGCACTTTTGTGAAATCTCAATATGGGTTGTTGGACAGCTGCTGCCTCTCAAAGCTAACCATATGTCCATGCGGCTTGAATATCGCACGGTCAACCGTGGAGCTTTGCCTGTGAGGGATAGTTTGATTTCCACCTGAACCACCAGTAATGCCATCAAATGACTATACCAAGTTGTTTTGTTTTTGTTTAGATACGAGACTTCCAAGTTCAGTCTCAACGAGGCGTAGATCAAGATATCGTAACTCATTTACTGGGCGCCGAATTTGAGCTTGCCATTGAAACTGGTAGCGTAACAAGCCCCCGCATTGGTGAATGTGGATGGTACGATGACGTGGTGCCGTTTTGATACGCCGATCTTTTGGTCCAATGATCAATTCGACCGTTTTTCGTAGAAGATGAGCAGCTATTGCTTCTGTGTTTTCGTCATTCGATTTTATCATACCCGGAAGCAGTGAGGGACTGCGGACTTGTTGGCGTTAATCTGTTGTGTACAGGAGGTATATCATTCCCAAACACCCTGAAAGGCGAGTTGATTTGTGGTGCGTTGGTGGCCAATCAACTCTAACATGAAACATGCTCTTCTGTACGAACAGAAAACGTATATTTCTTGAGAAGTACTTTTGAGTTTATACATGAGGCGCAATGCCACATCGAAGGCCAGCTTTGATCGAGTGAGTTAGTGTTGCAAGAGTATTAAGTTTTCCTTCTGAAAGCCTGTTTCATGTTATTCTACTATTCAACAATATTACACACTGACATCTGAAAATTTTTAATGTATAGTTAAATCGTTTTGAATGCTTAACCACAATCACTGATCACTATGATTCCTAGTTTATTGAAAATTAATTCTTTGCTACAGATTTGGAAAGATAGCTCTTACGAAGTAAGTACTGACAACCCAGATATATATGGCAATGTTCCACTTAAGCACTGAATAATGGGGTGGGTAAGTTTGTTGTACTCTAAATGATGATCAGATCGTAAAATATGATCCTAAATTTTGATTGGTTTTTTACTGACAATGATAATGATCAACCAGATAAACCCCGGAACCACCTCCTTCCGCTGAAAAACTGACTGGATCCAGGTTCGTAAGGTATGGATAGTAACTGATAAAGCAGCTTCGGTGTAGATCCCTTTACCTATATACAGTGGGGTTTAAGATATCATATTGGTAATCATGGAAAATATATTGCCAATTTTCAAAAGCTTACACTATTCCTTCTGTTTAGAACAAGACCATCTACAACAGCTGTCAAAAGCAGTAACACCATCTTAGGTGCAATGTCTAATGACTAATTATAGATAAACTGTCTTTTTATATCATCAATAAAGTTCACATCTATTCTGAAGGCAGATCTGACAAAAACTAAAAGACGTTAACTCAACAACAAATTCCTTATAAAGAACGCTTTTACAAAATCTTAAAGAGAAACAATAAAAAAGAGATTTAATCACTGATAAAAGAGTTTCAATATGAAAATTCCGGTAAATAATAAAAAAGTTGAATTAAAAGAACTTAAGAAAAGTGAACAAAAAATGGAAAAGATTAATAATTTACCATAGTAATAAATTGATCATCATTCTTCAAACTATTATATTATATTATTATAACTGATAAATTTTAATTTAATCAAATAATATACAATCCCTGAATTAATGTCTTCGAATTTTTTTGAAGCGAATTGTGTTATTTACTATTCAAATATTATACACATACAGACAAATGTATTTAAAATTACGAATATAATTTTAGATAACGGAATAAAAATCTTTTAGAAAGATCGAAACGAGAGACAGAAAATTTTTTTTTGAGGCATAATATTAAGACGGTCGGCGGGAATATGACGATTTATGGCAAGACAGAGCGGAGTTTCAATAAGTTATGTAACAACAACTTAATTGACCACACTAAAAATTCTAGTTAATAAATACGATTTATTCATAACCTTAATGTAAAAGATAATAAAAATAAAACTCAAAATAACAACCGGCGACGATAGACATGATCCTAAATACTAGTGCGCATGCGACAGCAGCAATGCTAGTGGCCGATGGTATCAATATGTCCAAGTTTTTCGTCCATAGTGGTCGTCCGCAACGTTTTCTTAAGGCAACAATTAAAGAAAATATTTATTGATCGTTCACAAGCAAAGTTAGTTAAGAACCGCGACACAAACGCCCAACCACAATCTCACTTAAACCAATGATATGTAAATACAATTTAGATCGTTCTTGCAGTTATTATAATTCAAGATAAATAATGTTATGATATTTAAATATAGTAACTACGTTCAATCCTCATACATTGCAAGAAATATTTTGCAAAGTAATTTAAGCAAAGAATGTCGATTCGCCGTTAGCACACGTCAATCAAACGAATTTTTGATAATAAAGTTATTTTAAAACAACAGAAACCGAGTGCCAGGGATCTTCCTTAACCATACTATTTCCGATATTTTATAATGCAAAATATTTTTAACGTAAATATCAACTGTTTGTTTGGTTTCGCGAATGGTTAATATTGTTGCTGACCGCAAAATTACAATACTGATACCAATTAAAACATGAAAATGCTAATGCCGATGACATTTGTTTCATTTCTATAAACCGTAATACCTCCATTATTGAATAATTGTTGGTATTATGGCATTGGTGCTATATCATGCACGTTTGAAATAAATAATTTATTTTATAAATTTTTGAACCAACTAGAAAATGAGGTTGTTATTTAATTATAGCGCTTATTGTCCGAATTTATGCTTTTATGGATATTTTTATGGAATTACCTTTTGAAATGAACAAACTATGTAAAATACTTCGGGGTATAAAATTAAGAAAAAATATAACAAATATTAATGTAAAACATAATCAAGGTGAAGTATCAAAATTAAGAAATGTCAAAGAATATATTTAAAAGGTTCATTTGATTATATTTATTTAGTGTCTTAAGTTATATATATTTATTATTTTATATGTTTGTTATTAGACAAATACTTACAAAGATCAGATATTTTAACGTTCAATTTTGATATATTCTTGATAATAACTATAAATGAATCTGATCACTATAGTAATTTTGTTAAAACCATATTTAATAATATAAATGTTAATCATTAATAAATAATAATTAGCCTTTAAAATGTATTACTCAAAGAGAAAGTCAAATTTTAAAGGTTAGTTGGAGTTGGTATTCACAACTTTTTTCCATAACCAGTAAATTGAAAACTTACAAAATTAATAAATAACCTAAAATATAAATAAATGTAAAATATATTTGGAAGTAGATCATAAAAGTTAAATAAACAGAATAACAATAAATAACAAATCATGAAATAATAACAAGTTCACGAATAAAATATATGGTTTAAAGCTCAATATGTGTTATATTCGAATTTGAATCATCCAAACTGCCACAGAAGAAATTTCACTAATAGATATTTTAATTAGTAATATAATTTTATTCGATGTCAAAATCTGATATTTAAAATAGTAAAGATGATACTTTGTAACATTATATGAATTAAAGTTAATTATAAACATATAATACAAAACATCTGATTTTATTATAAATAAATTATCATTTAACTGAAATTTATCAACTAATTTCTTTAATATTAGATTAAAACTGATGTAAACATCATTATTTATTATTTATATAATTTCATTATTAAATAAAGGCGTAAATAGTTTATATTATTTAGAATGACGACGCACGATTGATTGTTATTAATAATAATTGTAAAACCTGGAATTATTAAACTTAAATAATCAGATTCAAACCTCATAAAAATTAATATTCGTCAAAAGAGATGTGATTACTCTTGCTTACAAAATTTAACAGCTTTTAGACGAACATTATTAGTATTGAAGATAAGATGAAGAAAAACTTCACACAAAATACAGATGAATTTTTGTCAACTTTGAAACAATTTAGTGCTGATAGTTACTAATAATGCTATTAATCAAAGAAATTACAGTTTGCATTTAAATCGTAAAATATTTAGTGTTTATATTCTGCTTTGGTTTTTAAAATATATTATTAAACAAAAAGTTGGTAATTGAAATTAATTTTTTTCAGACTCTGTTGAGTTTTACTATTAGGCACCTAGTTCAAAATCAGTAAAAGATCATATATTTCAAGATCAATATGGATTATGTGAGTTAATTACACAAGACGCTTGAATCATTAAATAAGTTGGAGTCACATAAGATCCGAACACACGTTGTTATAAACATCGATTGGTATAACAAAGATGTTAGATTGTGTAAATGATATAAATCGCCTTCAGTGCGTAGTCATTCAAATTAAGATTCATCTCAAGAAAATAATAACCAGTCTCATTATACATCATGTCAGATTTATTAACGTAATATTAAACAAAAAGATAATGAACATTCACGAATTTAACCATTCATTAAATCAACATGGCTAATTTTCCAAATCACCATACTCTTGAAGTACCAGACCGGTCGATTTCTAATTGATAAGAAATATTACTTACTCTTTGAACTCTGCCATACCAAATTTTGTAAATGCAATTTTTGAAATGATCACGTAAAAGTCGCCGTTCGAATCGTTGATAAATAATGACACTTTACTCTTCAATATACTTAGTGCGTATAGTATGGTAAATTGTTGATACGAAAACATGCTAATGTTAGAGTGTTTACGATTAATTGCCCTTAAAGTTTTGGTGTCGCTTTAATTTGGCATCTAATCGGTTGAATGAAAGTGAACTGTGGACTGTATGAACTTTACTATTTTTTATTGAACTTAAAATGCACTGTAACATCTACATATGATGCATCTCGCCTCGTGAACATATCTTACACGAATGCTACTCTTCATTTTAGAACACACAATTCATCATGACGAATCAAATGGCGAATGAATACGATTAAAAATAAGCGCAATAACCCTTCATCATGAACATACCCCCGGCAAATTGAAAATTTGACTAAATTTACAATTTAAGAAAAATAACTAAAGCTATGCAAACCATTATTACATAAAGAACTATTGTACAAAACAGTTTGTGAAATACAAACAAATCTTAATACTAGAACGCACATCATCTCCACATCATACGTCTATGGGCAACGGACATATTGTTGCGAAAGATCGTCGAATTGTACCATTAGGCGTTTTAATTGTGGCAACACGATTGACACCATCTGGACCGGAATGTACTTGAACCACTCTGCCTAGCTTCCATTGAAGGGGAGGCAAATTGTTGTCCTTTATTAGTACTAAAGTATTCACTTCCAAAGCTGAGTGATGCGATTTCCATTTGTGTCTTTGCTGCATCTCTGATAAATATTCACGACTCCATCTCTTCCACAAATGTTGATGCATTTGCTGAATTCTTTGAAAATTAGACAATCTCGTCTCGGAAATTGAAGTTACGTCTGGATCGGGAGCTGCAACCAATTGTCTTCCAACCAGAAAAATGTGCATTTGGATCGGATGAGATAGGACAAACAGGTCGTGAATTTAATGTAGCTTCCACCTGAGAAAGCAAAGTGCTAAGCTCTTCGTAGGTTAGCAAACAATTACCAATCACCCGTTTTAGGTGAAATTTACATGACTTGACACCCGCCTCCCATAATCCACCAAAGTGTGGGCTATAGGCCGGTATAAAATGCCAGGTAATTCTTTCACAAACTGCTGAATTAGAAATGGAATTACCTTGCTCTTGTAAGAATTTACCAAATTCTCGCAGGATTGAATTTGCACCAACGAAATTCTTTCCGTTGTCGGAATAGATGTGAAGTGGTTTACCCCTACGTGAGGTAAACCTTCGAAAAGAAAGTATGAAAGATTCTGCAGATAAATCTGTAACTGCTTCGATATGAAGTGCCCTGGTGGCCAAACAAATATATAAACATATATATGCTTTTGAAACTTTAGAACCTCGACCTTTCCTATCCTTAACTAGGATTGGCCCAGCGTAGTCAACACCAACATTACGAAAGGGAAAGGAAGGTTCCACTCGCGCAAGAGGAAGATTTCCCATAATAGGTTGCACAAACCTTGGTGAAGCTTTAAAACACTTCATACAGTTGTAAACTATTTGTTTAGTTAAGTTCCGGCCAGAAGTGATCCAAAATTTCTCCCTCAGAGACGATAATAATAATTGAGAACTAGCATGTAAAAGCCTTACATGCTCCCGTTGGACTAAAATTTTAGAAAGGTGATGTTTGCCCGATAAAGAATAGGATGCCTTTTGTTGTAAGAAAAAGGCGAGTTTTGAAGACGACCACCTACTCGAAGAATTCCATCAGAATCCATAAAAGGAGTCAAACTCAACAGACGCGAATTGTTCTTTAACATTTTGTTTTCTTTGAGAAGTTTGATTTCATCAGGAAAAGATTCTGATTGTACGATTTTTACTATCACCTTTAAAGAATTTTCCAACTCAATTGAAGTAAGAGAACCTAGCAAACGCAGCGGTTTAGAATGAAGACAGTTGTAACGAAAACGTAAGCAGTATGCCATAATTCTTTCCAATCTTGACATACACGAAAACTTAGAAATACAAAAAGGGGGTTCGGTAACAACAAAATTTTCGATAATTCCATCAATTCAGGAACCTCAGCAACCTCTGAGTCGAATTGTGGCCAGCAAGAAATGTCATCGGCAAGCCAAGAAGGTCCATGCCACCAAAGTGATGATTCTTTTTAGAGCTTGAGGAGTAATTCTCGTGACAACAAATCTGCAGGATTTGATTTTGTCGGAACGTGACGCCAAATAGCATTTGTCGTAAGCCCCTGAATGTCGGCAACTCGATTGCGGACGAACGTTTTAGAGTGTGAGGAGTAGATTTCAACCATGCCAAAACGATAGTTGAATCCGACCATAAGAAACAACGAGAAAGAGAGAGATCCAAAGCTTTCAGTACTTGAGCCGTAAGCTTAGCCAGAAGTAAAGCTCCGCAGAGCTCGAGTTTAGGAACGGTCAAGGATTTAAGCGGAGCGACCTTTGCTTTCGCGCACAACAAACTAACTTGGACTACACCTAGTTCATTAACAGATCGAAGATATATGCTTGCGCCGTAGGCTGAAAGTGATGCGTCGCAAAATCCGTGAAGCTGAATATCTGAAGGGTTTTGACAAACGGCGTGTCTAGGGATTTCCAAGTCATTTAACATATTAAGATTAGAGCGATATGTGGTCCATTTGGACTGAATGTTGCACGGAACAATGTCGTCCCACGACAACTTTTCCAACCACAAACCTTGAAGCATTATCTTTGCATCAATGGTACATGGTGTGAGCAAACCGAGCGGGTCAAAAATGCGAGCTATTTCCGATAAAATAACTCTTTTCGTTATTTTTCTGATACCTTGAATGTTGAAATTGAATACATGAGACAGTCGATACCAAAAGACCAAATGAGACCTAGAGTTGAAGTGTGACCATTGGGGTCGAACTTAAGAATGCCAGGATGTAACTCAGATTTGGGAATATAAGCTAGTGCCTCCGGATTGTTAGATATCCACTTGCGAAGCTTGAAATGACCTGAGTCTAGAACGTTAGTTAACTGAGAACAAATTTCCTGAGCTTCTTGAATGCTGTTGACACCAGTAAGAAGGTCGTCAACATAGAAATCATTCTTAATTATTTTTGAAATGTTAGGATGAGAATTTTCACAATCAATTCCCATCTGAAACAAACAACGAATGGCCAGGAAAGATGCACAGGCTGTGCCGTAAGTGACAGTGTTCAAGTCGTATGATTTGATTTCATCTGCAGGAGAAAAACGCCACAGAATTCGTTGCAGAGGACGTTGCGAAGGTACGACTAACACTTGCCTATACATTTTCTCCACGTCTGCAGCTAGCACAAACGAGTATTTTCGAAAACGGACTAAAATAGCGAAAAGATCTTGTTGGATATTAGGACCAACCATTTGGATGCTATTTAGTGATGAACCATTCGTGGTTCCCTGTGAACCATTGAATACAACTCTAAGTTTAGTTGTCAGACTATCTTCCTTTAGAACTCCGTGATGTGGGAGATAATACTGAACGCTAGTAATGTTGAGGTTAGATAAAGACATATGTCCTAACTCTAGATACTCCTTCATAAATGCTGAATACCGATTTGAAAAGTCAGGATTGGCTTGAAGACGCCGCTCCAGCGAAAGTAATCTCTTTTGTGCAATTGCAAATGAGTCACCTAGAGTCTGAGGATCATGTTTGAACGGAATTGAAACTACAAATCTACCCTCCGCATTTCTGTAAGTATTTTGAACAAAATGCTCCTCGCAAGCATTTTCTTCTCTAGAAAGAAGTTTATCCGTAGGATAACTTTCGATTTCCCAAAATCGAGACAATTGATCAGACATACTAGTGATACTCGCATGACATTGTACTTGCTCTGGTAATTTAGCACTAATTGGACCAGATATGACCCAGCCAAGTCGAGTATTTTGAAGGATTGGTAGATCAGTACCTAACTGTATTTGTCCGACACAAAGCAATTCAAAGAAAATTGAGAACCAATCAACAAATCAATTCTCCTTGGTTTGTCAAAAGAAGGATCAGACAAACGAATATGATTTGGAATACGAAATTTGGTAGAGTTCACTCGAAAAGATGGTATCACTCCAGTAATTTCGTTTAACACGAAGCACGAAAGATTTCGCTTGTATGAAGAGTCATGATCTCTTATTTCTAACTCACATCTAGATTGTATATGAGAAAGGGATCCATTCAGACCTGCCACAGAGATATTTACCTTATGAGTTTGTAAACCTAATGTTTTGCACAAATCTGAACAAACGAAATTTGATTGACTGCCCGAATCAAGCAGAACACGAACGGAATGAAGATTACCAGCGGAATCGAGAATGTTACAGGTCGCTGTTGGCAAAAGAACTTTGAAAATGTTTGAACAAAGAGCTGATACACTTGGCCCAGGTTCTGCCGAACTTTGTTCTTGCGTGACTTGCTCGGATGGTTTGTCATGCAATAACGAATGGTGTTTCCTTTACATGTACGGCAGGCGAATTTGGAATTGCATTGAGACTGTATATGGCCTTTGCATAAACAATTGAAACAGGCCTTGAGTTCTTTCACCTTTGATGACCTTTCCTTTGGTGACAATTTTATGAAAGTTTCACATTTCGATAAGTAATGGCTTTGATTGCACAGCAAACAAGTAGGGCCACTTACAACGAATGATTTTGAATGTGACTTGGAAATGTCTGTGTTCACTTTGGTCGGTTTTGAATTTTCTAAGCTATCCAGAAGATTGGCTTGCTTAGTTAAGAAATCTTTGAATTCCTTTAATGAAGGTAGCTCTGAAGTGGATTTGACACGAAAAGTTTCCCATTGACGCGATGTAGTGGGATCTAATTTTTCTGCCACAATATGAACTATGAACGTTTCGAACAACTTTTCTGAATTTGCGAACGAATAAAGCGCTGTCACATGCTTGAACAAAGAATCATTAATTTTTCGAAGACTGACAGCTGATTCTTTTGTTAATGCTTTCAAACCCAAGATTGATTTCAGATGATTTCGAATTAATAATTTTGGTTGATCATATCTGTCAATCAAAGTTTGAAAGGCAATTTTGTAATTATCAGCAGAAAACTCCAGTGATTTTATTACTTCTGCTGCAGCCCCTGACAAGCTGCCTTTTAAGTAATGCAACTTCTGAATATCAGATAATTCAGAATTCTCATTTATTAAATTTGAAAAATAGATTTAAATTCGGACCAATTTTCCAAATTGTCACCCGAAAAGTTGGGAATAACAATTTTTGGAAGATTGAATCCTGGAGTTTTATGTAAACAATTACTTGAATGTCGAGAATTAATTTCTGAATTGGGTGAACTACGCCCTGAATTGATTTGGTTACCAACTGGATTAACGTGCGAACTTTGAATAAACTCCTCTGCTTCCGCAATTGTATGAAAATAAGAGGTTTCGAATTCTCCATAATCTTTTCTGCAGCATCTACATCGGTTGTAGCCTGCATTATTTCGGTGTGATTTGTTTCATATTCAGATAGAAGTGATAAAGCGATATTAAGCCTTTTTGCAACTCTAACAATTTTATTTGGGGTATTTGAGTGGTATCAGTGAAGCTATTTTTTAGCTTCTCCAAATGAGTTTTGAATCTGGTTAATTTCCTTTAACAACAGTACGATTTCGAATTAAAGCTTCCATTATGAAACAAAACAACGAATTGAATGTGGAAATGAAAATGCAACGTTAAAGAATCTTATCTTATTGAATAAATGAACTGAACTTGATATGCTGAGATTGTAGGTGCAATTCAATCCCACGCAGAACTTGGTAACTCGAATGAAAATGCAACGCATATGAATTTTATCACGAACTTTAACCCGCACGACGCTTTCCAAGGTGAAAGGAATGAACAAGATATTTAACGAAAATTATGGAAAAAGGGATGCACACTTACTTGAATTATATCTTGAACGAACGATTGCAGGACCTTCCCTTGAAACGAAGATGTACGCCGGCCGGCTTCGATTGCTTGCACGTTGGTCGATTGAAAATCACGTCGATCACTGATCAGGCTCGATGGTCCATGTTTACGATTAATTGCCCTTAAAGTTTTGGTGTCGCTTTAATTTGGCATCTAATCGGTTGAATGAAAGTGAACTGTGGACTGTATGAACTTTACTATTTTTTATTGAACTTAAAATGCACTGTAACATCTACATATGATGCATCTCGCCTCGTGAACATATCTTACACGAATGCTACTCTTCATTTTAGAACACACAATTCATCATGACGAATCAAATGGCGAATGAATACGATTAAAATAAGCGCAATAACCCTTCATCATGAACATTGAGTTTTAATAGATGGAAATTCGTAAAAAATTAATCTAAATGCTGCGATAAGTGCGAGTTAATTCTTCTGCAAGTGCCAGCTTCCAAGAGGTATTAAACTTAAAGCTTTGATTAGTCGTGTATCATGAAGTATACATCCATTAAAATCCCCAAGTTGGCTGCCAAAATTGTTTGTTACTCTACTTAGTCATTTTATAGCTCCTATCTAACAATTACGTGGATCAGAACCAAAGTTGAACGACTAGATACAAATTTGACTCTCAGTTTCCCCCTTCCCCCAAACCCTAACACTACCTTATAAATGACACCGGTATATGGAACAACGTTGTGTGTTACTTTGACATCCAATTATTGGTGTCACTTCTATAAATTATAATCAAAATCTTATCATTCTTTATAAATTGCCGTTCGAACAAGGTCGTAGATAACCCCAAAATAAACTGCTTAAAATTTTGTAAACCCCCACTCATTTTTTAAGATTTTGAGGTAAAGGCGAAAAAAGTTTTAGTATGTTCAGACAAAAAAACAAAATAAAATAATCATAATACAAAAAAATAATTACCTAAAAAGACCTATTAACATTTACTATTACTTTTAATAACCAATACTATTACTACTAAGGTGATGGTTGGGCTTGTTTTGTTGAAATAATCTTGGATATATCGTGGTTTACTTTTGTTAACTTCAAACGTAAGTCAGGCTCAAATTTCAATTGCGCCCTGTACTTATTTTCTTATATACAACATTGCGAAAAACCCAGTTTTGCACAAATATTGTATTAAAATGTTAATTCTTTGTCCGAAATAACTTCATGTTCAGCTCTTCTCTCTAACGAAAATTACACAAGTTGTCTTTTTAAATTCATTTTTTAGACATCCGTCACATGAAATTTCAATTAATTGGTCTCTGTCTTCTTCTGAAAATTGATTCAATACGATTTCCGAAACGGATGGAAACAAATCTCTTACCAGTTTTTACTATTTATATCCAAACTTTCAGGAAAGTACGATAGGAAATTATTAACAAGGCCCGCGCAATGTTTTTAATGTCTGTAATCATTATTTTGTTTATTGTTAGTTCATTTTGGGTAAAAAGTCTTCTAATGTAGGTAATGCCGAAAACTTGTTTTTTCTTTTATCATGATTTAAATGCCAATTTAGTGATAGCTGCTTTTATTTTGTCAGATATAGTAAAAGGTGTTACATTTTGGCCTTGTAAACTGGAATTCAGATCATTTAAGCGTCCAAAAATATCAACCAAATATGCTAATCGTTGCCAACCAGAGTTCATCACTAAACCAATGAGAGAGTTCCATTTTGTATTCTGATAGGAAGATCTGCACTTCTGAACTAAGCTCAATTAAAGTCGAGTTAAAACTCTTGATTTAATAAAATTAACTACTTTTAGTGATTGATCCAACACAGTCTTTAATTCAGCGGGCATTGATGTTTGTGGCAAGCGCTTCATGATGTATTCTACAATGCGTAAACTTTACGCCTGAAGCAACTTCTTTAATTTTAGCACGAACGCCTCCATAACAACCTACCATTGCACCTGCTCCCTCCAGAACATATACCTACCCATGCAGTTTTATCATGTTGGGTCATAAATTCATTAAGTTTCTTGAAAATTTCATTTGCAGTGGTATTATTTGAAAGCGGTTCACAGGATAAAATTCTTCATGTATATCTTGTTCTTTTTCAAATCTTATATAAGCCATCAACTGCGCAAGATTGCTTAAATCCGTACTTTCATCTATTTTAATTGCAAAAAATCTGCTTTGTTTTATATTCTGAATTAGTTTTTTTTTTTTTACGCTGCCGTTTCACCAATTCTACGAGAAACAGTGTTGTTTGATAGAGAAACAACATCAGTTTTGTTGCTGCTGGTTGGCCAAGAATTGATGTTACTAAATCTTTTCTGCAGGTAGTATTGAAGTTTCACCAATAGTGTGAGGTTTGCCAGTTTTGGCAATTCTCAGACTGAAGTATTATAACATACTTACCTCGAAATTGATTCAAAAGTTATTGACAGTGAAAATTTTTTATATAAAAGCACACATTTTCATAACCACAATCAAAACATTAGATGGTTTGTATAGAAACGAATTGCGAGGCCGCGTGTTAAATGTTATCATTCATTGAGAAATGGTGGGGGGCAGAAGATGAAACGTACCTCCGCGATTTAGTTTTAATTTACGCTCTACATAAGAAATTTCTTTTGTACCCCTGCAACAACGTAATGTACCACCAGGGGTACATGTACCCCAGATTGGGAACCAATTGGAAATGCAATCAACCGACCACTGACGTTCCGATACACCTGAGAGAAAATTTATATGGTCACTTCTTTGCAGGTATATCGCAACGTGTGTGTCAGGTAATCTATGCAGGTCAAACGGCCAGTTCTGGCTACCGGAGCAGTATTAAAATCGACTTGGTCTACCTACGCCACGATACACCTGAACGTGTGTGTGTGTGACTAACCTGCGCAGGTTTTCAGTCTTGTCAAAAAAAAATTGTGAACCGAAAAATAATTGAAGAACAACACGGAAAATTAACAGATTTTTTTAGAACTGTAAAAGTTTCAGCCCTGTTTAGAGTGACTAAAGTGTAAAGAAAAAAGAGCAACATCTTATAAAAACTGTTAGAAAAGTTTAAGACAATTGTTCTTACCACGAATAAAGAAATAGTCGTAAACAAATTTATGGAGCAATGTGAGAAACAGAAGAAAAAATGTAAAGAATCAATTAAGTTTGGAGTATGGGCTGACGAATTTCACCAACCCACATTTGTTGTAGTACTACAATATGTTTAACTTAAGACGCCAAGAAACTCTGAGTATTGCAAGTGCTGTCGTCATCTTTGATGCCATCATCATTGCAACTGAAGAAAATCTATAATTTCGCCTTAGCGTGTGTGGGGTTTTCCGGTCTCCAGGTTTACCTAGACAGGTATATCTGCACAGATCTACTGGAACGTGAATGGCTTGCTTTACTTGTCTAAATAGAAAACAATTTCAACAAAAATTGTTACACAGGCTGCAGAATCTCAACTTCTTCGAATTGTTATATTGAAACATTCCCAAAATTTTGAGATTTAAAATACTCGAAAGTTAAAATGCCTGTAATCGAATCTGTACTTCGAATAGTCACATGATGACTTAAATTCCTCTGAAATTGCTTTTGAGGTTTGATGGTTTCTCAAAAAACAACAAAATCCTCTTAGACAACACTAATCATCAGAACATAAGGTAGTAGCAGGAGAATACGCTACCTGTAGATCGCTCCAATGCTACTGGATCATTACTGATCCAATAGGTGTAATAAAGAGTGTCGAGCACAAATGACAGAGATGAAGAAAAGATAAACAAAAATTGGAATAAACAAATTTTGGACAAAGCCAAATTTCAAAGAACCAAATCTACAACCGCAAAAAGATAAACAAAATAAAAAATATAAGTTACGTCAAATCTTCAAGAACAATTTAAAAAACCAAAAATATGTATAATATTATAATATTTTTATAAATAACATAGTTATGTCAATAGGTAATTAAAATGGTGAAACTTTTTGTATTTCACCCTATATAGCAAAAAAAACGGATTTAACTCAAAAACTATCTCTAATAAGAAGGTATTTTCCAAAAGCCATAAAAATTGGACTCCAGTCATTGCAAAGTAAATTTGATAGATATTATGTATTTATCTAATGAACATAATTAAATCGGACATACTACACAAGTTCAGAAAATTTAAGTGAAATATTAGTCGAGAAGAATAAAGAACTAGGGCTAAATATAGACAACTATCGAGTTCAGGCATACGATAATGCTTCAAACATGTCAGGTCAGTATAATGGACTCCAAACAACAAGAATACAAAAACTAAACTGAAAGAAGGGGCACACATTTTATGAGCCTGAGGCCCGAATAGCTTTAGAACCGCCACTGTATCATCTGTTCCTAATTGTATTTTTTGTATTTATGTTACGAACATTAAGGCCTGATGAAGGAAGCGCAAATAAAGCCTCAGAAACGTCGCTGAAAATTTAATTGTAATAAATATTTTCTTACTTCCAATCTCCAATTAAGGATATAACCTATAAAAATATTATCACTACTGAATCCTTATCTAGTTGACGTTATCAGTGTTACCACCGTTCGGAATAAAATTGTTCTATTACTTTTTCTATTTTGTCGTTTACAGAGCTATAAAAGCACCCAAATGAGTTCTTTTATAGAAATTTGAGTTCTTTTATAGAAATAGAACAATTTTATTCCGAACGGTGGTAACACTGATAACGTCCATGCTGTCATTACGTTCGGTGTGGATTAATTTAAATCGTAATTAATGTTCAGTAGATTTATTTATCTACTTATTTTTATTTCCACCCATTTTTTTTAATGAAACGTATGATAAATGTACTAAAAATTAAACTTAAACTAGCATTTAAACCAAAATTTAATGAAAATATTGCCACCTTAGCAATTACACTTCAAAATTCCCTAAATTTAAAAACTCGCAAAATTTTATTTTAAAATTAATCTGAAAAGCCCAAAATAGAAAAAATAGTATTAAGAATTTGTTTCAGAAGGGATTTTAGCAACTCGTACTTCGCCGCAACTGTACTGTCTTATAAAATGCGTCTTCTGAAACTAGTTCTTTAATATACTAATTAAATTCATTAAACATCCACAATCCTGACAATACAAAGGGTAACAAAAAAACTAACTTTAAGCAATTATTTTTTTCTAGACTACTCTGTATTACTTTAAAATTTGCAAAGGACTCTTTACCAAACCCTCTAACTTTTGCAAGAAACAATTTTTGCATAACTTTCGTTCATGATACATTGAGTTTTCATATTTTTGCTAAATCTTGTATGTCAGTATCAGTAGTTTTAATAAATCAAATTTATAAATAATTAAACTATTTCAGTATTTAAATTCGAGAACAGTACTAATTAAAATTGAAGCAACAAGATTAGTTATACAATCTATAATTTATCGAAACAAATTGAATTAAATTCAAGTAAATTAATACACATCAGTATTTTGAAGGTAAATAAATATAGAACTCATTGACTGTCAGTAACATTATCACGTACCTTCGATAGCTCAGTTGGTAGAGCGGTGGACTGTAGTTGGAATATACAATTGATATCCATAGGTCGCTGGTTCAAATCCGGCTCGAAGGAAACTTTTTGGAATATTAACACTGCAATAACGTCATTACTAATATAAAATCTACTTAAACAATTAACAAATTAAAACAGATTTAAATTAACGCATTTTTTTAACTAAGTTGTGTTTTTGAAAATATAAATTACTTTATAAAGAAAGAATCGATTATGCAGAGACATCGTTTTTAGTACCACTGATTTTGATGTAGTTATCTGTAATGAGTACGTAACTGAACGAAGTATACTG